>JBBPSB010000119.1:0-50379 GCA_038093375.1 Xerocomus brunneocitrinus
ACGAAGCAGAAATAGAGGCCCTGTACGATGGAACTTCTGCATCCAACTTTCCTGCTTCTGTCGAATTGGCGTGTTTACGCGATGTCGGCGATGCAGATAACATGTCCTCGTACTGTCCGAGACTGGATGAAACCGTTGTAATTTATAACAAATGAGAACCCGAGAGGCCGCATATGTACCTACATGTAATCAGACGTACGAACCGCCCTGAGGTCCAGGTATGCCCGGAGGGCACTGATATAACAGGTGTTCCTGCAAGTTGTTATATTACGTCGAAATCTGGAAAATGTCGATTGCATGGTCGAACCTGATCGATCGATCACAAAGTACACATGTGGAGAGGCTAACCTTGTCAATATTATCGCGGGAGTGACCCTGTTGACATCCCGCAGTACTTGGCAGGCCTAAACTGACTGTCAATATCGCGGGACAATCGGCCCCCGACGCCAATCTCCAAAGAACCAGAACTAGGGACCAATCCGCTTACAGATAGTCTGGTAGGCCGGTTCCCATTCTATTATTCGAGCTTCGAAGAATGCACCGCTGGTACTTTGAAGGGTCAGAGCGTAACGGTTAAGTGGCTGACGGTCTGACCCTTACATATTTGTGTGTTGCTTTGCTCGTGCCAGTGCTTCTGGTCACTGACCACATCAGGAGGCGAGTATGGGATCGATCTCGAGGATGTGTAGGAATGGACCTATGGGGCTAGAGTCAACGATCAATGGTTTCGATACCAAGACGAATGAGGGGTGTGAGCTTGGATGCAGTCGGTCAGAGTGTCGTCCGGGAGGTTCGGGGAAGTGATCTACGGGGCCGGGCGAGAAAAAAGATAGTTCAACTAACTCCTTTAACGACGGCGGAGATTGGGCTGGTAGAATTAGGCCAGCGGGTTGTAGCTTTATATCTTGACCAGTTGCCTGGACCGCGCCCAGAGACTGAGCCTTGGTTAGCTTCTTGAGCGCACCACTACACCAAATAGCGGTGCGAACATCCACGTGTATCTCCGATGCCGACGTCCTCATTGACCGGTGACGTGACCTCATATCCGTCAAATTTACCACTTTGGGCGCGAGTTAATGACGATCATCCCTCTCATTCCGGGTCATCAATTCGGAACGACGCAATTCCGATATCCTACGCAGCGCCGACCTGCCGCATCAGCTCAATACTATACAGAAGAACAGAGTTTCCCTACTTTGGAAGCGGACGTACCGTGCTTTCTAGCTAGAATAGACTATGGGGCTGGTGTGGCATAGGATGCCCAAAAAGAAAGAAATGCCCCACTGAGTAATACCAAGTTCAACGACAGTGGTAGCCAGCGACTAAAGGTAAAGTGCCAGGCCATCTGGACGCTCTGCATTCTGAGCCAGCAAATTCAAGCTCCTGCAGCTGTGTACCACTGGAATTCGGCAATTTCGTCGAAACATGTCTATGTCTTTGATCCTTAAGAGTGTCTTTGATCCTAGTATAAGTTCCACCCCGAAATCTGTCAGAAATCGGGATCAACTTCAATACGTTGCGAGGTAGTAGGGAATATACCAATGAGACTATCAGCGGTAGTTGATCCGTGCGGTCACCAAGTTTCAGCTGGGCATATTTGAATAATTGTATCGCACGTTCGTAGTTACTACCCTCCATATGCAGGTTCCCAAGGTGAAGGTGCATATATGCCTATTGAAAACATTAGTGGTGCTACCAATGATAGCGCATCATTCACGTGCCTGGACTACGTAGAACGTTGGGTCCAAGGATCTAACAGTAATGAGGTCGTCTATACGCGATATTGCACCCTCATACTCTCCAGCAATGAACAGGATAACAACCTAAGGAGAGAGAAGGTAAACGAAATCCAGGGGGTGTTGCGTGGAACGCCCACCTTGATAAGAAGGAGAATGGCAACGTGATCTAAATGGAAATGCATGGGCGCAATGTCGCACACTCGACATCCCGCGTGCGTATCCCCCTTGCCGACAAGAGCTACACATTTCGCAATGTAGCCGATGACAGATGATTGAATTTCGATCGACTTGTTGGTTTAAAATGGTATCAGCGTTCATATATGTGAAGCAGAGCAATATGCGCCTTCTCGGCATCCTCGAGTGCCGCGTCCCACTGTTGCAAGCGTGCCCGGACAAGAGCTCGACTAGCGAGTACATGATGGGCTGTATCTTTGGCCCGCGGGATTGCAGCAGTCAGTAACGCTTCCGCACTCGTGAGTTGACCTTGTTTCCACGTATTAAGCGCAGCGTTGTCAATATGAATGTCCGGCTCCTTGTGTGTGAGGTATAGATGAGAAAGGGGAACTTGTTCATGTTAGGATGTACGCTGATAAAAGAAAAGGCTCTGATGATGATCTTCCTTTCCTGTGCAGCAATTGCAAGAAGCCAGTCGTCCGGAGAGAATGCGATTGAGTTTTTTAGGCTGGTCCCCGGAATGAGGCCAAGTTGGGTGTGTCGAGGTGTCCCAGAACGTGATGCTGTGGCTTGTAGAGTATGCTATGAATTTCCCATGTTGCGGCAGGGCAATGCTTGCGTCGGTGCTAGGAACTGACTACTCCGAGACGGTTGACCCGGCGGATGCATCGATTTGCTTGATTTTGCTGTCCTTGGTTTTGACGAAGAGGTGGTTGTTGAACGTTGAACCAGAGGAGACCATGACGCAGTTTCACATTCACTTTGATGTCGACTAGTAAATGTCAATCGTCGCTGTCCCAGACTCGGACGGAGTAAATTTAAATCACTGGCTGTCGCGATTCGGTCGCCATTTCTGCGTGTTCCAAATGGTGGCTGTGCAATAGTAGCCGTCGGTAGAGACGCCGCAGTCTGGCAAGAAATCGACGTCGAAGGTTCTACCGATATAGCCCGCAAAGACTTGAAGTTCCGAGTAGGTCGCCGCGTCCCAAACCAACATATTGCGTACTGACCCCGCTGCAATGAATCTGCCATCCTTGGAGACAGCAATACTCCAGAGATCTTCCACTTGCATCGTCGCTACTCGTTCGCTGTCTTTTACTCGCCACACTTGAACACCCGCATCCCCACCACTGACGAGATGCTCGCCATTCGCTGTAAATGTCGCTGCATTTACCCTGCCACGGGCGCTGAAGCTGCGAGCAAATTGTAAGGTGTGCGGCGTGCGAGCGAATCGAGGTGTGACTTGGAGGCGGTCTCGATCAAAGTTGGTGAGCCGTTTCCGCCGATCACCGCATATATAACATATATCAAAAGGTTATCCACTATTTTAGAACGGTCCACAAATTACAGCTGGTAGATGAACTGTCTCCCCATATCATTTCGAGATTACATTCCCGAAAGATGATATAACAACAGTACGTGTTGACGGAAACATTCGGGCAGTGTTGGCCAGCCGAAAATGGCGTGGTCGACGTCGTCGCATCTGGAGGATCAAATTCAACAGATATCCGAAGCTGGTGGCATGGCGGCAGTCTTCTACCCCACCATGTACCTGACAACAATGTCTCGTTTTCCACTACGTACAGTCCAGACCGTCACGCTGCCGCCATCGGCCCCCTTTCCTTCTGTCGCTGGTAGTCAGAATGGAGGTTCCGATCTATGGAGTGTCAACTGGACATCCTGAAATGATGTACAACTGGGGCTGAGCTGAAGGAAGTGCTAGACAGTCTTCCCAATGAGCTGGAAACCACATACGAGAGAATCCTAGCGGATTGATGAACGAAAGTCGGAAGGGAAGCTTGCGCAACGTACTCTGGTGGCGTTGGAGCTCTGGCTGCCCTTGCGTCTAGCTCAGGTTATTGACGGGTTTCTGCCGTTACTCGGGTTACGACGAGGTGCACTGTGCCGAATGCACTGTCGAGTCTTGTCTCTTATTACGAGGAGACGGATGTTGTCACATCCCATTTCAGCATCAAGGAATGTTTCGCCGCCAACCTGCATTTCCTCAGTTGCAACATTATATTTCATCTTGCCATCGCCGAGTACTCCAAACCTACGTTTTTGCTTTGGACTTGGAGAAGATTCATCGAAGCTGACTGCCACCCCAGCCCCTCCAGTTCTGAGGGGAAAACAGTACTGGATGTCGCCATAGAACGTGAGTATATCTCGGTGGTGGAAGACTGCTCTTCTGTCATGTCTCCGAACATCCTGTGCACCATGCTGCCGCCGCCTGCGAGAGCGCTCAACGCCCGAAATGATTTACCAATGCGCTGATGCAGTGCGTGCTGCCTCGTCCAACTAGTCCAACTGGAATAGCTCTTTGTTGGATATATTTGGCAAGCGAGCGTGCTAAGACTCATGCATGTCGCACCAAAGTACGCTAGACCTTTCTTTTGCCCTTTGTCGGTTCTTTGCCACTTTGATCCGTTGCCTCGTGCCAACATACGATAGCGTTTTGTGCCATATGGCATGACACATATACATACCTTCTATCTTTGTTTTCTCCTCGCGTGGCGCGGCGCGCCATTCACGACACGATACTTTGCACCCATATATATGCCGTCGCTGGACTCTGGAGCACGGCTCACCCACTCCAACGCATTCACGCGCTAATTGAGGTGAGCACTCGTTATCCATCTGAAATGTACCTAGTCTTGTTCCTGTTAGCGCACCTACCCGAAACTGCTCGTATATTCCATTTACTTTTTCATATCGCAATGGAGGAGTAGTCTGAGTTAACCTGCCTACGTTTGGTCGAGGTTCTGGTCAGGTAACTGCAATCCCACGGCTTGCAACGCAGATAGGGAATCGATGATCGCAGCTGCCATAAAATACGAATATGCGCTAGCCATGGAGTACCTACTGTCGTGTCATATTCCGCTCCCCCCAGCCTTTTGAGGTCCTGTAGAAGGCGTTGCGGCATCGCTACATGCCGCACACTATTTTGTTGCTAGCACACCAATCCATTGATGACCTTCCGTGTCCGAGTACAATACTTTCCTTTGGATGGCCCGCCCTTTCGATTATGGAGGAGGTTGTCATCGGGTCATTGAAACCCTTGATAGGCTGCGCGCAGGAGAAGGCGTACATAGCCGCGCGTTCACCATAGTCGCCAGACTCTCCACCCGGATCAATGAGTTGAATTTGTAAGCCTCGTCACCGTGATGCTCATGTGCGTCGCAGTTACAGTCTCAGCTTTTCCCTTCTCTGCCTGAGATTTCCTGCATTCGACTTTGTTACTAGGGATCCCTCTGTGATGGGTGCTTTGTGCGCTAAACTTCGAGCGCTTCAGCAGATAATTTACCTCGTCGGTACCATGGGGTATCCCCTGTCAAGTAGAAAAGGCTATTCAATGTGATGCCAAGTCATGGTTTCCAGATCACACAACCTTGGCGAGCGATTCGGACCGGGTGACTTAATGTCGATGATATATCGATAATTATTAATACTGCGGCGATCATCGGCACAGGATGGCAACTTCCCGATCTGTATTCGGAGTTTTAAATGAACCTAAAGACCTACTTAATTTGGGCAGTGACTCTCCATTTTCCGCGTGGGGCGTGACACGATGGTAACGAAGGCATCCTCGAAGGATGCCTTCGAGAATATTAAAAAGGTTTGCTTCTTCCCGTCCACAGAATGGGCCCGTGCGTCATTCCTTTTGAAAGATATAAAGAATCCAATCTGCTCATCTGAATGTCTTTCCCCCCACCTCTTTTTTTTCTTCCTCCTACTTCGTCCTTTCACATTCCCCTTCATCATTGTTACAACGCACTATTTACGTCAAGCCCGCTGAACGGAGCTTCTCTATCTCTTCTCTTTCCCATTTAAGCCTCCCCGATTCACCGCCATGTCTCCTTCCTCGCCGCCGCAGTATCCCGTAACGACTTCAGACGAACCCCATTCTCGTTCCGTTAAATCTCCCTTACATATCTGTCCAGACAGCTCTCCAGAACACGCCACATCACATTCCGACTCAACGTCGTCTATCCAGTCTCTCGCGTCACCTACACTGCCTGTCTCTTCCTTCAGCCCGAGCACCGCCAATACCAGTACATTCATGTCCGCGATGCACTCAAGAATCCAGCCTAACACCCCTTCGCAAAACTTCACCACAGCCTCCATCTCAATCGATAGTAATCTTTCTTGTCTTACACTTTCGGAGCCCGCGACGTCATTACGGCGCGATCAGCCTGTCAAGCTTTCATTTCAGCCGCACGATTCCGGTATTGTAGACCCAGCTTCTGTGTCCATGAAATCTCGACGGTCCATCACACGTGAGTTGTCTAGTTTTACCATCGAGTGCTCTTCAATGACATTTCCCCTTCGCACAAGCCTCGTTTAGTTTTCCAGGTGCCTCCAAACCCACGACGACATATGGTCGCGTCTTCCCCGATTCTGTAAATTCTCATTGCATGTTAACTACAGCATCCTCGGCCGAGTCGATTTTCACTACGTCTGAAAGGATGCCGAATGTCTATATCAATGGCCTTCCTGCTAATTGTTCTGAACAAAACCTCTTCGCTCTCACTCGACCATTCGGTGATATCAAAAGCGTTCGAACATTCACTCGCCACGTGAGCGATAAGCCCACGTGGGTCTCCCCAGTCTTGATCATATCGGATAGAGTGAAACTGATATTTCTTTTTCGGGCTCTAGGGGTTATGGATTCGTTCTGTGAGACTGACCTGAAATTTTACGTGTTTGGTGACTCACTCTACCTGCAGATACAACGACGTAGAATCCGCTCAAAGGTGTATTGAAGGGCTCCGAAAGTACCGTAACCTTCATCCTTCGTTTTCCAAGGTGTGTCCAGTTCGATTTGACGTGCCCTTTTAACGTTCATCATAGCAAGTTCATCGGATCCCCGGTACCGAATATGCTCAGCATTGTGCTGCACAGTCGACAGATCAGGACGAGACTACCTTCAAGTCGCGCATGGACAAACTCAAGGACGATGCCTCGTCTAATCTCTATATTGAAGGGTGATCCATTCCCTTTCGTCCTACCACAACTACTAAATATTACCAAAGTCTCCCGTTGTCAACAGACGAAGAGGTAAGGTTGCACTGCACTGAAAGTTGACAAGGGAGATAACGCGCAGTTGTACAGAGTCTTACTGCTTTGATTTCGCCTCACAAGATCAAAAGTAGTCGCTTCTTTAAGACCAAACTAAGTAATCCACCTCGGATCATCGCCTTTGTCCGGTGAGTGTTATGTGCTATCCCCAATCCCAACCTAACTGTAGGCCAGTCTCGAGACTCGTGCCGCAGCGCAAGAAATCATTGAACGTTTACATGGAAGAATGGTTCGCGGATGGAACGATCCTGGGTGCAGAATTTCTGTGCGCTTTGCAGATAGTACCGAGCAGCGGGAACTTAGAGTTTGTCTCTTTTTGCGATTGAATGCAATCAACTAAAAATGGTTATTTTAGCGCGCTGAAAGGACGCTGAAGAACGGCGAGCAATCTCCCTCACGGTTAACTATTGCCCAGGCTGCACTGCTTAATCTCCGCGGTCAGGAATATCAAGCAAATATCCGTGACGTTACGGGGCGTAAACCTCAACGCGTCGCAAACTCGCGCTCAGACAGCCAGGTCGCTGCTTTCACTCCCCGCTTTGACCCTGTGTTACTTCCCACATCCCGTTCGTTACCTTCCAAGATGTGTTATCCGTTCAGGGAGTCGCCATTGCTATCCACATCAGAGCTCCCGGTCACCTCGGAGATGGACAATCTACTGCAATCGATACAGAATATGGGCTACAACGACGGATTGTTAGACAGCACAATGAGAAGCTCAGTCCTCGACAATGAATGCGTCGTGACGCAGCAGGCTCAGCTTCGAGCGCTCGCGAGTGCTGCATTACTCTCCCCCAACCCCCCCATCACGGTACCCCGAGGTCATACCCAAGCACGCAATGGTTTCACCCCCGCAGAGGAGCTCATTCTCGAAGCGCACGCGCAACACCTTCAATTGCAGACACAGATATCCCATTCCTCGTCTGTCTTCGAGCCGATATCTTCGTTGAGAAAACTCAATTCAAGCATTCGAAGTCTTGATCCTACGTCTCAAGAACGCCTCCCTGTATCAGGGGTTTCTGGAAAGGCAATGTTTTCTCAGGAGACTTTGCCTACGATCTCAGAGGACGATTTTCACGCTATGGGCCATTTGCCCCGAAGATTCGTGCCCACTTCCCACGAGTTTAAAGGTCTGGTGGGCGGCTGCCTTCCTAACATGCCCACTACGGCGAGCACCATATTCGTGCGTCCACCTAATCGTGCAGTCAGTATCGTTGCACCACCGCCGGACTACGGAAAGCGACCAAAAGGCCATCAGCAACATCCAGAGCGATCAACTCGTCAGCCTACCCTGTCGAGTGAAAGCGAATCGCATTCGTCTTTAACACAAGCATCTACACCACCGAACGATATCAGTAACAACAGCAACGATAACAATAGCGATACTTGCACTATTTCCCGTGACAAGAACCACGAGTTCCAGCATGCCTATATGTATTTGCATGGCGATGCGCAGGGGTATCCCGACCAAGAGAAAGCGCCACACTTCCGCTCTTCGCCTGCAACACAGCTCTACTCCAAGACATCCCCCCAGCTTGGCGGCGAGCTGCATTCTGCAGTCAAGGAAGGGCCAAAGTCTCCCGCCATCTTTTCGCCTGCGCTTACCTACTCATCCCGCACGCCGTCAACGTTGAGCCCGGCCACACCGTTCTTTGGTTCTTTTGCGGGCGGCCAAGATGCCTTTGAAGTGATGACGATGGAGAACGAGGAAGTGGCCGAGAGGAAGCTGAAGGCGAAAGTGGCCAACAAGTGAAATCAATTGCAGACTCTTCTATCATCGCATCGCCAGTGTTTTTTATTTTTGGAAAGACGCTATCGCGTTCATCATTTTTATCAGTATTTGTAGCTGTCACGAGACAATACTAGCGTTCTTTTAGTCTTTGACCTCCGCTGTGGAGGACGAACCAACATCGAATGGTTCGTTAACTTGATCAACAACTACCTCGAGTCCCGTGGCCAGAGGGCATGGCGTGTCTGTTGCTCGTCACCGGTAACAAAATTATGTTTACAAGTTGATTGAAGAGTTCTCGTCAACGAAATAGAGTAATGAGGTCGTCCTTGCGATGTTCCTCCTCCTGATTTAGAGTCGTTCATTAAATTGGGTTTCTGGCCAAGGTACAAGCGACTGTCGATGAATATGACGTCCAGCGTTGGTCATGTAGACGAACGACAACAAGCATCGCATGCACCAAGTCGTCTCCAAGCAAGTCAATGTGGTTAGTACGGATGATCTGTCTTTTCGTCCGACTCACGTCGGTACGCGGATGCGTGAGTTGAGTCGAGGAGAAGCGCACCAGCAAGGTTCGGGGATTACAACACAAGATAGGATGTAGGATTGTGACTGGTATGGATCGGTATCCGCCCATAGTAGACGACCGATCGATCGCGGTTTCTTACCGTGGGTGATTCCTCAATTTGAAAGATGAAGACACAGTGTCCTGCCACTGATCTCTGGGCTCCGAGGTCGTTTTGGTCATGAGCAGACCTCGTAACGGTGTAGTGATGCAAACTGTCCACCGTATGCTGCGTGGATTCCCATGCCCATCGGGCTACAGTTCTGTCTTGACCAACTTGGTTCGATCTCTCGAGTTTGGTGGTATCCGACAAGGCACGAGGCGGTGCAGGATGTAGTCTGCGCGAAAGCGAAGCGAGGTGGCGATTCGCTTTCTCTTTCGCCTCCTCCTTCGCCCTGGCAGCTCCAGAAACCTGCACCGTTTAGTCTATAATGCATAATCCAAACGACGACGTCTCCCCGGACTATATGCTCCCCGAATTTGCCGACGCTCGACTCATCTTCACAGTTGAAGGTAAAACAGAGCAGCAAGCGGCCGCACTTCTCGCTGGCGTATGGCGTGTCAATCACAAGCGCGCCGTTGCAGCATGGGATCAAGAAAAGGCAGCCAGAGAACAAGCAGCCAGAGAGGAAAAAGAGAGGGCGAATCGAGAAGCGGAACGGGAACGCCTAGCTCGCGAGCAGGCATCAGAGCTCGCAAAACAGAGAGAGCGCCGAAAATACAAAAACAAATTTTTGCCTATTCCCAACAGGCCGCTTCCCTCCCAATCGCTTTTCCTGCCTCCGCAGCACGCACTAAAGAAACTACGCCAGGGTGAATACGTCCCACTCTATTACTTCACTAACAGAGGCATTCGTGAAGCGGAAGAGGGCGTGCCAAACCTGGACGACGACATTTTCTCCCTCGTCCCCGCAGAGGGAAGTCCCATCTTCCAATCGACCACAGCCGCCAAAGCCAAGGATCGCAAAGTGCCGGACGAAGACCTTTCCTGGGAGGAGTTCGGTGAAGCGAACCACCACATGCTCCGGGCCATGAAGCAGGAGGATTGGCCAGAGGAGCGTCTTTTGATGATACGAGATTTTTGGCTGGCAATCCAGAGTCATAAATTCAGACACGGAGAGTGCGAGTACGCCAAGCGGGCCCTCCTAGTCTACCAGGCGCGCATTCGCAGGCAGTGGCACCGAGCCATCGGCACGCCGGAAGCCTTTGCTCTCACCCCTCTAAATGAACACCACTTAATGAATTTCAAGAGGATGCTCCGGGATGCAGCCGTTAACACCCAAATAGAAGCTCTGCGGCAGGTCAGTGCGGTTCTTCAAATTAGTTCGCCAGCATATAATGACCAACCGCTCTAAAACCTCATACTTTGCATCGCTTTCCGCAACTCGCATTCCTTTCGTAATCACCATCGCGGACCCGCACGTGGTTACCACCATGTGGCTACTACCGGGGGGATAATGATCCATCGGCGTGTCGACAACTCACCTTTGACTCCCCGGCCTTGACGCGCTGACAGCTCAACGCGCAAGCAGCGGCTGTCGCCACCGTCCCTGCGGCCATTGCATACCGGCCAACACACGGGAGGTCCGCTAGTCGATCCAAGCGGCCGATGTCCCCACCCGCTTCTGCCACAACGGACGCTACCCCGTTCAAGAAATCGCGTTCCTTTCGTGCTGAAGCCGCAATGGCCAAGCACGGCGCCATGCTTTCGCTTCCCCGCTAGTGGATGGGTGCCAGGGCGCGCTGGTCGCGTCGCGGGGCTCCTACACTCCGGGTTCACAGCTCACCTTGTCCCATCTACAGGTCGGGCCAGCCTCGGGCTGAAACCCTGCGGGTTTCCCGCCCCAATCCTTCGTAGATCCCCCATGTATTTTCTCCTTCGTAATCATACCTCTTTGGTATAGTAACACGAGCGAGCGACACACAGTCATGTCACTGTGAATTTTGAGACCTGCTGTTGGTCTAATCAAGCAATCGAACCCAGCGGCACAACGTACAAACCGTTCCGTCGATGCTACATGCGCCGAGGGCGCGATAAAACTATATTTAGCCGACGCCCGGTCACACCAAGACCGGATGCAAAGACAGTCATGTTGATCCTGGTATCGGACCAATTTGCACAGACTTGCGGCGGGTGAACGGTATCGTTGAACAAGGCACCCCGATCCAAGTCGTATTCTCCCATTTGGACTGCCTGCTTCGTCACTACGAAAGTGGACCCTCAAAGTGTACGCATATTCAATGAGACGGTACCTGCTATTACTAGCATAACACGTTGGAGAAAGATATGATTATCTTGGATCTAAAGAACGACTCACGAGAGTTCACGGCCATACGTTTATTTTTGTTTCTATCGACGAAACAAGATATCATGTACAAGATAGAGCAGATACAAGGAACACAAGGCAATACAGAAAACGAGGTTCAAGGAATTAAGTTAGTGTACCAAGATGTATATAAAGAATGCGTCGATCCATTGGTATGTCCACCATCGTCGTCGTCTTCCGCAACGCGCGCGCTGCACGAGTATAATCCAGACGACCCGACTCGTCCTTCATCAACGCATAAAACATGGATGTGACCTGTTTCGTCTCAGAATCATCCACTGCCCACATCGTCCCGACGACAGAACGAAATCCAGCGAATTCCATCGCAGATGCGAGATGGATCACCTCGTCCGGACTCTCTGTCTCCAACGGTCGTATGACAAGCGGACAAATACGCAAATTCGGGATTCTGCAGATCACACTGGATTATGTGTTGGATTGTGAACCGTCCGTCGTGGAGAGCGAATGCAGATTCGAATGGCTGCTCTTGGTTCGGGATGCCATGACATGCAAAGTGTACCCATTCATTCTTGACCAGCTCATTAACGCAATGTTGGCCAACTCGGTGCCCACAGAAAATTGTTCGCTTGCACCCTTCGCTGCCGCTTGACCAATGGCGATGAAACCTTTCTTCTCACTCGCAAAATCTGGTGAACGAGGTTGTCTAGCACGAATGAGAGCGGCCAATGTGGTGGTATATGATGAAACGTAGAGATCCGAAATGCCCTGTTGGTCCTTTCTATATGGAGCAGAATAGGGAGAACTCCACCAGATGCGTTACTGGAGGGGATGTTGTCTTGAGGGAATCGATTATGTGCGAAATCAGCCTGTCCAGAGTTCCCGCAAGAAGCACAGAAAATATCTCCTTGTGTCCATCCTTTTTGCAAGTCTAGTCAACTCACAGAGTTTCGATGACAATCCTTGAATATATTCTTGTGTGACTGGCAGCGGAATGTGAACAGGATCCTTGTTGGTAAACACAACGAGCGCATCACAGCTGTACTTGCTAGCATTCATGATGATGACAGGTCCATCTCAGGCTGCGCTTTGGAGAACAGCGAGGGAAGAAGGAATCGAGAGAGACCAGGCAACTCGCGAATCTTGGATACTACCTTTTGCAACTCCAGGTTGAGATGGCAGACTCGATCGTGTTGGTCTGGACCAGGTGAATGGAGTGCCACGCGAATGAGTGAGGTCCGACGCGCGAACTCATCAGCCAACACCTTACCTTCAGGCCCCGATGCCTGGGCGTCGTTGAGTGGAGAACGGAGACGAGTGAGCTGGACCTTGCTCCAGAAGCTCGACTGCCTTGGTGGGTGATCGGTTACGAAGACAAGCTGAAAATGCGTCTACTGTAAGTGATGACGAGACGAGCAAGGTGTGGTGGTAATGGTGGTAGAGCAGCCATGTTTTCAACCAGTAGCCTAAGGGCTGTTTCGTATGCAAGAAGGGTCGTAGGGTGACGAAATTCTTCGGCCGTGTTCACCTATACTTTAACAGCGGACAAATCTTGTCAAGAGGTTGCATGGGACACATGCTCCAATTCAGTAAAAAGGCTGAACAGCTCTCGTTTGTCTTCCATGGCTGCATTGAGATTATCAATCCTCCGGAGCTGTATGTACCAAGAGGAGAGAGAATTTGCAAGATTGTTCAAGGACACCGAGCGATCAGGTCCAGGTAGGCGAAGTGAGAGTGCTTCCAGCCGAGAACAATAGACTCATTCAGGTCATTGATTCCCCCGAGCTGCTTGTACCAGGAGGAGAGATGAATTGCAAGATTATCCAAAGACATTGAGCGTTCTGGATGCCCAAGTGGGTGAAGTGAGAGTGCGACCCGGCCAAGAACGACAGCCTCGTTTAGGTCATCAATCCCCCCGAGTTACTGGTACCGAGAGGAGAGATGAACTGCAAGATTGTTCAAATACTTTGAGCGTCTGGATGTCTAGGTGGGCGGAGTGAGAGCGCTTCCCGGGCGAGAACAATAGCCTCGTTCAGGTCATGAATTTCCCCGAGCTGCTTGTACCGGGAAGAGAGACGATTTGCAAGACTATTCAAAGACTTGAAGCGTTCTGGATGTCCAGGTGGGCAAAGTGCAAGAAGAATTACCCAAAAAGGGTAAACTTGAAATTGATGGGTCGTGAAGCATCGGGTATACTTACATAAGTCGACTGCACCAGCTTTCTGTCCTCGCACGATTCACTCATTTTTCGGTAGGTGATTTCGCTAGCGGGACTTCTGTAGTCATTCTTAATTTCAAAGCTCAAGTCAAGTTTCATGCGAGCTGACATGATTCGATGAGCGGGGGTAGAGGGAAGAGCGGAGAATGAATTGTTTGGGTCAGCCGCGTTCGAAAGTCGCCTTTGTTTGTGTCGCTTTTTGACTTTTAATCCGTCACTCGTTCTTTTCACTCCTTCATCCTCGTCCTTTCCTACATCCTTCACCATGTTCAGTCGTCGCATCTTCGCCGCCGCCGCCGCCTTTGTCGCTGCTGTCTCTGCTCAGGCTACTCTCAGCATCACCAACCCCTCCCCAAGCTCTTGGTGGGGTGCGTTCTGAACCATCCCCACGTTATATCGTCTAACGTTCCTATTTAGTTTCGGCCTCTGTAAACACACTTGCCTGGGACTGCAGCAGTTCTCCCTCTGCTTTTAACGTCGTGTCCGTCACGTTTCTTGCCCGTAAATGTCCGAGGCTAACTTGCACGATTCAACTAGCCTGACCAATACGAACACTTCCATCCTGTCTTCCCCATTCGCCTTGATTTCTGACGTCCCCAACTATGATTGTTCCTTAACCGTCACCCAACAACAGTCATCTCTGGCCCCCTCGGACACCTGGACCATCTTGCTCACCGACATTCTGAATATATCCAATGTGCGTTTGTGTTCACCACTGGTCTCGTGAATCATGTAAAATTATAATATGCTCAACGAATTCACCCCGCAGATCTACACTTCCACCCCATTCACAATCAAGCCAGTCGGTTCTGTTTATCCCACCGCGTCCTCCTCTTCTGCTGCATCTGGCACCTCAACCAGCACTGCTGGATCCTCATCCTCGACTTCTACCAGCAACAAAAATGGTGCTATGGCCAATTACATCCCTGTCGGCATGAGCATGGTTGCTGCCATTGCTCTCGGTCTCGTCGTCGCGTGAAAGCACAGCCACAGACATGGGAGTCGCGGGTTGCAAATCGTGGATGAAATAGATCACGGACATCACGGATTTGTTCTATTCGGCCTCTCATGATTTTACGGACTCGTTATACCCTATGTCAGATGTGAGCGTGGTTCCCTCGATTCTTTTTTAATTAGTACCTTTTGAGTCGAGGTTATTGTTGGCCTCTGAACTGTGTCTCGCATTTGTGCTCATTGACAATTTTTATCCGTTTCTTGTTCTTACTTGAACTGTTGCCATTCATATTGTGTTGGTGGATCTCGTTGCTGTGAGCGAGTTGCTGTGACCTGACCAGGAACTGCAAATGTCGTTCTACCTTGTCGGATGAAGATGTCACTAACGAGCTCAATATCCCTCGACCTCGCTGCTTTCCAACTGGGCTCAAGATTCTGTGGAAATTTTTACTTTGCTAGCGAATAGAATTGGGAAATTCATCACGTACGACCGTTTGCCCACTATCGACCCCATACAGTATCAAGTCGTGCATGGAATACGGTGTTGCGGGAGAAACATCGATCGGGGACATTCTGACCATCCTCCCATCCCACCGTCGCCTCAACCTTCTGCGAATATTCTCCAGTGAGGTGAATCAATGATAAATTGGAGTACTACCTAAGCCTGACTCGCTACATTATAGCTTTGCTATCTTCAAGCAATGTGGGGACCAGCGAGGTCTCGTCGGGCAATAGACCATCAACAGCAATGCGCGCCCTCAGCTTTCGCCAAATGCACCTTGGACATCGTTCGGTGAAACGAGTACTCGCCAGCACGGCGTGTCGGCTCTGGCATACAATTGTTGGCGTTTCCTTTCCCGCTCACACAGCCAAAGATACTATAGCGATTTCGCTCGACGACGACTCTTACATCCCAGATGCGAAACACCACACAGCATACAAGACAACTTTGCACCCCCGGACCGACACTTTTATTAATCCAAGAGGATAAACGTAAACAATTGGTCAGGCGAAATCTTTGGTGGTTTGTCGGGAGAGGTCTCGATACATTTGATTGACTTGATCGCAATTTACGACATGAATCAGCAGTGCAGTATCAGGTAGGAGCGAACTAATTGCCTCAGATACGGGACTGGACGGATCCACAACGGTCCACCCCTTGTCGGGGTCGTTGTATGGTTCAATACTGAATAGGGATGGTCTAGCGGCAAACCAAGGAGATGAGTGCCACTCACGTGAATGCGTGCTGATTCGGCCTGGCGTTGAAATCCAGGTTAGCAAGGCAACGACCTTTAGTGAAGTACCATACTCACATGTAAGATTCTCCTCTATCGGTGGCGTGCCATATCACGTTCTTGTCAGCGCTTGTGGTAGCAATGACCGTCTCCCCATCCACGCCGGAGAATTGGTACAAGTCTGCAATGCCGAATCGAAAAAGGGTTCGAGGACACGTTTGCGTCGTCGTGAATTCCCACTAGGGCGGTAAGGTGAGCCTTGTGTTTTGGATGAAAATGAGAAACAGCCATACCGCGCTGTCGGATCCGAGACGGACAGTCTGGAATGCTATCTTCTCATAAGCAACGCCGACCACAGTGGGGTTGTTCTCCAAAAGAGAGACGATGTGATAAGGAGTGGGAGTCGGCATCGATTGTACGCTGACTGTGGTAACAGGTTTGGGGGTGGGTGATTTCACGAGTCACCGTTCATTTTATACATATTGAGAACGGGTTTACGACCGTCCCCTTATCTCAAACCCACCATTCCTCATTCCTCGGTTTGCTGATCGGTGCCGCCCTTTTGCCATTGATTGTGCGAACCGAACAACCACAAGGCGTGTAGTCTCCGTACCTCGAATCAACGGCGCTTTGGTACCACTAATAGATCTTCCCGTATTCAGACCCTTAAAGCCGCTCCTTGCACGTCTCTCTGATGCCTGTGACGTGATTAGCGTAACACTAATGGTTATCTGAGGGTCCTTACAACCTCAGAAAATCTTTCGGCGGCCAAACAACTTGGACTACGCACCAGTGACCTGAGAATGAAGCTACATGGCCCAACAAGTTGATGATGCAAAGCCTGTACTTGGGCTGCTCAAACTTCTTGGTCGTTAGTTCGCGACCGATTTATCCCCAGAAGGTCGCCCGTAACCTATTAGAGAGCAATCATTCTAGGAGCAGAACGAAGTTCGGTTTAGTCGAATGGCCTCGTGGGGTAAACTTCTCGTGATATTTCCCGTGTCCGTGTACATGGGATCACTGAACCTAATATTCAATATATCTCGTCGGATGTTTCGATCGAGGACGCAATCATATCATATACCTTCCATCGGAAAGTCCTCTCCATCGAACCCATCAGCCTGTGGAAACCGAGGCATGACAGGGACAAAACTGTCGGGCTGTTAACAACTTCACATCGTCTCCCATTCCCACTGGAAATTCGACCCTTCGGAACCAACTTGCTCTGGCGAATGGAAACGAGAAAAACCATCGCGCTCGACTATTCCTGGGCCATGCAGCATCAAATCGCACACGGAGAACAGTGTTTCTGGAAGAATGATCAGGGATATATTGCAATTCGAGTCGCATATTGTCCGGATAGACAAATCAATAATGGGAGTACTCACTGACACAGAGATTACAGCTCTTCTTCCTGTAGTATGGCGAACCTTCGCCCAATGCAGCTTCGAAGAACAATCCTGTTGAGATATCAGAACATCAATGACTGAATGTTTTTTTCTGGGCGACAGCTGGGTTCATCTGTTGCAACTGGATAGCTATGGCGGAATATCTGCACATTTAATCCATCGCATTTTTTTTTGTACAATCGCACCGCATTTTTGGCCGCCGCAATATTACTCCCAATCGCGCACCACATTTTTGGCCGCCGCGCCATATTATTCCCAATCGCGATCACACTTCTTGATTATTATGGATCCAAGTTCGAGGTATAGCATTGCTAGATAGTACAACTACATAGTGCCTACATCGGATGTCAAGCAAAATGTATCTACAAGCCCATGGCAGATTTCGGTAATGAAGACATCGGCCGATCGAAAGCCCATTCCATGATCCAGGACCTGGAACATGAGTTTTTGACAACCCTGCCCCATACGGCCGAACTGCATCTCCCTGAAACGACTAAGAGCATCGTCGAATGGTTGTGGATTCCTACCATCAAGTAAAAAGCGCGCCATCCCACTCCACCACACGTTGTGCCAATCCTCTTGACACGCAGCTGGGTCTTGGCAGTCACCTGCGTGAGTGAGGACGGCTGGTTCCTCACAGGCAACAATGCGAACATGCTCCTCAAGTACAGATTTTGCGTAGACCAATGCAATGAATGCATCGATCCCCATTTCTTGACGGTGGTCCCTGCTGATTTCCTTGAGTGGAATGTCGAGAAGAGATTTGAATCCGCGTTCAAAGAGCTTGGGAACATTGAACCGACAGCCCAAGTGAACAAGTTGCGCAGGGTGAAGCGAGAATCTCATATCCCATACATGACTAATAGCAAAGAGTCTTGTCATCAGGCAGCGGTATTTATCTGTGAATTCAAGTAGGGCTTGGAGCTGTTCAAGAGTATACGTTTCGCCAGCACCGACACTCCGTGAACTAGAGGTGTGCATCAGGGAAATCTAAACAATATACTAGTATAGAAAACCTACCGGCCGTGAATATGATCAAGGAATAAATCGAAGCCGGTTTGTCTCTCACCCTCCAGAACAATGGGATCCAAGTCGCTTGTCCCTTCGACTTGGGGGCTGGGCCCAGCACTACCAATTGCGAACATGTCCTGGAAAAGGGCTGAATGTCCGGCAAGGAAATCGTCATGTAACTTGTAAAGTGTGTTTTCGACCTTGACAATGACTTTAGCAGAGATATTCAGACGATTAAAAGTAATAGCATACACGAAAAATGTGGGTTCCATTCGGGAAATAGTAAACCGGATGACGAGCAACTTGAAGTGCAGACATAGATGGTGGCTGGTAATCAAGACTTGCAAAGATAAGGTGAGGCGGGAGGAGGCAGATAAAGCGAGAGGACACGTCAAAAGACTTTGGAGGGGCTGGCGCGTGCGGATGACAGGAAATCAAGGTTGAGGTTGGCCTGCTTGCACAGCCACAATAGTACGTGATGTTTGGTGTGCTTGAACAACGGCTGTGTCTTCATAATTCCCTAGCATGGTACCACGAACGCTGTCACCACTCTTGGAACGTGAATGGCCTCCTAATCTCGTAATTGCATTCAATACTTTAGATGGAATATTCCAGCATGCTTTCCGAGCTCTGGACCAAGATCAGACAGATCCGCTCCGAATCAAGTTCCACCTCGCCGTGATCGAGGGCGATGCGCTGCCACTTCTTTTGGCGATTGAACAGGATTACACGTCATTGGACCTGGAAGAATGGCTGGTGACTGTAACAACCCAGTTTTCAGAACTTTTCACAGCACTTTCACGTTACTGTGATGATATGGAAAATCAGTGCGTTGATTAAAAGTTTATGTGACAGTACACTTCAAGACTCAATGTACTAATCAATTGCAGAACGGATGAACGTGTTCACATACCACAGCCTGTAAGCGTTGTCTACACTGGGCAACGAGGCTGCCCACGGAAAGTCATTGATCTCGCCTACCTGAACGAGGCAAACTCTAGCTCCCGGAACATCAAATTTACCGAGCTATCACGTATCCTAGGAATACATCGGAATACACTCCGCACGTACATGAAGAAGCATGGCATCACACGTTCCTACTCAACGCTGAGCAATGCAGAGCTTGATCACCTTGTCATCCAATACAAGGCACATCACCCAGAGTCTGGTCTACGCTATGTAATGGGTCACCTGCGTGCACAAGGTCATCGCTTGCAATATCGTCGTGTCTTCCAATCTCTTCGAAGAGTTGATCGTGTTGGCCAAATTCTCCGGAATCGACAGATTAAAAGGCGACGTAAATACTATGTAAAACGCCCAAATGCCCTCTGGCACTTGGATGGGCATCACAAACTCATCCGCTGGGGGATCGTAATCCATGGTATCATTGATGGATTTTGCCGTACAGTAAGGTTTTGGAACACCACGACTTTTATACAATGTTAACAAATGGAGTTGCCATTAGATAACCGCACTGCAAGCAAGCGATAATAACCGCTCAGCAACTGTGCTCAACCTCTTCAAGTCCGCAGTCTCAGAGTACAGCATGCCATCTCGGGTTCGGGGTGATCGTGGTGGCGAAAACATAGATGTTGCAACATACATGATTATGAAGAATGGCACTCACCGTGCATCGTTCATATGGGGCTCGTTAGTCACTGAAGTGCCATGTTAAATCACAGTGAAACTAATTTTTGATAGGTCCACACACAACACTCGCATTGAGCGTTTGTGGGTAGAGCTTGGGACCCAAACAGTTCGCCGCTGGCGTGCATTTTTTACCCGGCTTGAAAATCGGCATATGCTTAACCCCCAAAACCCACACCACCTGTGGGTTTCACATGTTCTCTTCCTCTCGGCAATCAATGAGGATTGTCAGAGCTTTCGGCTTGAGTGGAACTGCCATCCCATTGACAGTGTTGACACAAATATGAAGAGTCCGATGGTCCGTACACAAAATTTCTATAGAATATTATGTGATGATTCTAATCGAAATCAGGATCTCCGCTTTTTGGGTCAAACCCAATTTGGTGTGTATCGAGATGACTGTGATGCTGTTCACCCGGACGTCATTGATAGACACTATGGTGTTCATGGAGAGCCGATTACGCGTAAACGACACCAATCAGGAGCTGGACATCCTGCTGACTCGTCGGACGAAGAAGCGAGCAGAGACCACGATGACAACACAGATGATGAACCCATGACTCATGTAGCTGATCTTGTCAATCGGCAGTATGCAAACGAAGATGCAGTGTTTGTTCCATCCCACCGGTTCCCATTTACCAATCTTGAAGACGGGGACACATTTTTTGAGGTGTTGGATGGTATAATCGATCACAGATTTATTCCAAATGGGTTTGGACTTATGCCAGATGAATGGGAACAAGGCAGTTATCCGATCTTCGAGACGATTCAGCTTGGCCGACGGCGATCAAAGCAGTTGGACGTATCCCTGGCAGATGGGATTTGGTACAAACGAGCATGCCTTTGGTGCCAGGCATTGGTTTCCCTAACAAGCCTCGTGAATTAGAGTGGCACGGTATCAGAACAGTAGTACTTTCTGTCATGGTATATAAGTCTGAACGTTCATTGAAACAATTCGTGGACTAATTCTCGTTTAGCTGCCCCTTCATCCTGCCAACGTGACTCCTCTCCTTTGACTTGCTATCCCTACTTTTTCTTCTCCTTTGGCTCTATGTCCCCAGACCACTCCGCTTTCTGCCGGGGAGGCAGTGGCACGTGTGACTGTGAGGAGTTTTGTTGGCGGGGTGATGGAAAACCCATTTGTTTCGAATGCGATCATGGGATCAGTAAACACCCAGGCGCTCCTGTCCAACCCGCTGATCGTCCACCTCCACTCCCACCACCAAATACGACCACTCCTGGCACAACGCAGTCTAAGGTCTTGAGCATCTTCTCCAACATCCGAGCTGAACGTGCACTGAAGCCTGCTGAATGTGAATCAAGGCCCGATCGTCCGCCATTTACCCAGGCAGTAGTTGCCAAGGCTCGAGCTGAGGCTGTGGCGACGTTATCACTGAAACCCAAAGGCTCTGTTCTTCCTCGTTCAACGTCTGGGTCCCGGAAAGTACGTCTCAAGGTTTTTTTTTGGTCATCTATTTGATTGCCGCATTAGACGTCCCAGGCTTCTACCTCCAGAACATCTGCCCATTCGCGTCTTCAACCTGGGCCAAATGATTCATCTAACCAGCATACGGGATCCACATCGTCAAAGTTCCATGTTGGCTCAGTGGGAATGATTGTATGTGGACTTGATGTACGTCTTATAATGTTTCTGGCAATGCTCTTTGATCACTGAAGATACTACTAGCAAGGCGGACTTCTGAAACAGTCGAGGGCGCCATATGGCAGGGCATTTGCCAGTGACGTGCAGTCGATGAAAAACTGTGAATGTTTCATTAGCGCATCTGGCCCAAGCGAAGGGATTTCTGCCAATGCTGCTTGGTCATTCGTGGAGGTAAACAAACAAGTCCACGAATGGTTTCCTCGTGTCTTTGAATATCTTGCTCGGAGGTCCAAATCATCGCACCAACTTCCCAGTGCCCGGAAACCAGACTGGCGTTTACTTGTGCGTTCTGGCAGCCAATTTGCGATTGTTGATGTCGCTGAACCCAATGGCTCGACACTGTTTGAGAATAAGGGCCGTGGCAAGGCTGGTATTTCAGACAGTGCGCTATGGTTTGGTGAGTGCATAATTTCAAAGTTATAGGAGCAGGTAATAACGATTCTTTTAGTCACCAGAAAAACCATTCCAGATAAGGTTTATAAGTCATGGAATAAGGAACCACTCATCATCGGCTCACCATCGGAATCCGAGATTGAAGAGTCAGACCCGATGGCGAATGCCGACAACAGGGACCGTGACGACATTCTTAGCCTCTCTACTGAAAGTGAAGACTCTGAGCTAGATCTCAAATTGACAAGCTCGATGCTTGATCTGGACTTGAGCCATGAAGATGAGCAATTCACTGCTACTTCGAAGGGTAAAGGAAAGGGCGCGAAAAACCCTATTACGCCTCCTCAGAAACCTGGTAAGCTTTTTTCCTGGCAATTTGGTTACATTTTTACCATCATTTTATGCTCAGGAAAGCGCTCTCGTGTGCTTCGGTCACCAATACAGTCTCCACCCGCTGTCAAGAAGCTACGAGATGGTGAGTTGGTCGCATTATACATTCACTGTAGACACCGGCTTAGGAGTCATTACAGTCTCTTCAAACGCCATACCATTGTTCTTCAAGTCGTCACCCCCACAGATATCAAAGGTCCCTTCCAGCGTCCCTATTTGTGAAAATGATGTTTATCTCCGTGGACGACACTTCACTGATTCCCCTAATGCCCCTCGTGTTGTTAATCCGTGGGTTCCTGAGTACACCCTCATGTCATTCAGCCATTTCCGCTCCTTCCTTTAGTATTGTCTGTCCCTGTTCGTATATAGCGAATGGATTTGCTGTGTTGCTGCTTTGTACCTCAGCGTGTGAACACTCGTTAGCTGAGAACCACGGTTCCGTTGACACTTGTGGTACTGACATACCGAGTCTGACGAAGTCCTTCGTCCACGACATCCTCCATCCAGGACCATCACTCACAGACTTTGGTACCCTGAAGGCATCCACTCAAAGATCGGATGCCAATGATCATGTATTCAAAGGTGAGGTTGGCATCGGCTACTATGCCACTGACGATCCAACTCCATCTATCGAAGCATGATCCTCAAGCTGTCCACTTGCTACAGTGCGCATCAACCCTGGACCTATGGTAACGCTCCTTATTTTCTTAGTCTGCTCCCAAGTGCTACTATGGAATCATGTTCTGACTCTGTTTGCTCTCATCATATTTCTCTCGGTCAGGCTACCGTTTATGTCTTCACGGGCCTTTATGGACAACCCAAGGACTTGGGCGCCAGTATTTGCTTCCCCAACAACTGTTAACGTTTCAACACTGGACATGGCCCAGCATGCCTTGCGCGAGGCATTCTGATGAGAGCATCTCCCTAATGTTATGAACTTGATTGCCACTGCCGTTGTTTTTGCCGTTGTCATTTACCTGCAAGGCTTCCGCCTCGAAATCCCTGTCAAGAGCAACCGTTTCCGTGGCTAACGTGGCTCGTATCCCGTGAAGCTATTCTACATATCGAACATGCCAATCATACTCCGGTCAGCACTTACATCTAACGTGTTCATCACCTCTCAGATGTTTGCCTTGCGATTCCCTTCCAACTTCTTGGTAAAACTCATCGGCGTATGGGAGGTCAGTGTTAAAGTTAAACACGTCATGCAAGCCTATTGACCATGTCTCCACTTAGCCTACTGAGGATTCACCGCAGCTCCATGTTGTATCTGGTATCGCCTACTACATGTCGCCACCTCATACCATCACAGATGCCCTTCTTGATCCGATTCACACCGCACTCTATATCTCATTTGTTGTCTTTGCCTGTGCTCTCTTTTCGAAGACATGGATCGAGGTTTCAGGAAGTGGTCCCAGGGACGTTGTCAAACAGCTGAAGGATCAACAGATGGTTAGCACGATGGAAATCGTTGTTAATAATTTGTTGCTCACGCTATATATTTCACAGGTCATGGCTGGTCACCGGGAGGGTTCGATGTACAAGGAACTGAAGCGCGTGATTCCCACAGCAGCTGCCTTTGGTGGCGCTATCCTCGGTCTCTTGTCCATCACTGCCGACTTGATGGGTGCCATTGGTAGCGGAACAGGTATTCTCATGGCAGTTACGATCATCTATAGCTGTGCATGTTTCATCTATGTTTCCTAATGTGCAACTGACTTACTTCGTGCAGATTGGTATTTGGGAGTCTGGCGGACCCGAGATGGTTGCGTTAGGTGACCTCCTGTAAAACAATACACACTATTGTTCTCCCAAGCGTATGGATGTTACATGACAGTCGTAGTCATTCTCCCACATGTCACGTTGTCTTGTAAATAGTACAACTGCACTGATCAAGAAGTGCGGTCGCGATTGGGGAAAATGGCGCGGCGGCCAAAAATATGATGCGCGATTGGAATACTAATATGGTGCGGCAGCCAAAAATGCGGTGCGATTGTACAAAAAAATGCGATGGATTAAATGTGCAGATATTCCGCCATACGTGACGCCCTGCAGGTTTGCCAAATTGCTGGCAGCTGCCCCAGCGCACTCTATCGACTTCATGATTTCCCAAGTTCTGCAGCAAGCTGTCGCAAGCATTCAGCTGAAGAATTATATGTCCTGTATGTCCATTGTCTACCTCTCACCGTCCATTACCTTCACTGTTCTGCCTATTAGTTGTAGTCATCACCACTATCGGGTACGATTACAGTAAGTTGTTTTTCTTGTTCACGTTGGACAAACCTAAGACATTATCAGTCCTTGTATTTTCGGATGAGGTATGCTTCGCATCCATGATACACGTATTTCAATTGCCGACGGTTTTTTTCAGATAGAGTTCATTTGGGTGATTGCGTACTTTTCTCTGGTTGATCTGATATATTCTGATATGGATGCAGAACAAGCCCTGGACATGGGTGTCTACGTTATATGTCCTGGTACGTACCTCGACTATGCCCAACAATGTTAACTAAGATTGATTTCAGGCTCGCTATTCTGGGTTGTGCACTACCGTGTATGTGTATTCCTTCCGCGACATATTTATTAATTTCTGGTTTGTGCATTAGATGCTATGCACTCTGTGCGTTCAAACTTGATTCTGAATTTGTTGATCTAACCCAGCCTGATCGAAGGGGGTTCTTCTTTCCTTCCTGGCCCTGCGAAGGTAATTTCCTAAACCTCTGTTGATCATTGACAGTACTTAAAATTTCAACTATGGGTAGACGTATGTGTTTATGTTTTGTCTTTACGCTGAACCACATTTCCATGTGACTATACATTTCAATAGATGTGAGCACAGTTAGTCAATTATTCCGATGAGCACACTAACGGGGAATACTCTAGGTAGCATAATTGGAATTTTGGGTGCATGTTTCTTCTGGATTTTTACGTGTTCTGCAGGTTGTGAGTTTGCACTCACTTCCAGTCTGGTGAATTACTAATCGGTGGATGCAGTGGTGATGAGCCTCCGACTATGGGCATTATACAATCAGTCGAGGCTTATCCTTGGCATCCTCTTCATGTTCTATGCCATGGAAGCCGTCTCAGTTTTCATATTTACTGTTTTAAGCATTTTTCAAAATCGTCATGGTCATGCAGGTAAGATAAAACGCCTTCATATTTTGCACGACGCATAACACGATATTCCCGTTCTCTCGATCCTGTAGCGAATACCGCTCAAGTGCTCGAACTTTCGTTTTGCGTGTGGGAGTACCTTTCTAGAACTTGGAGTATAGCTCTATATGTTTTCCGGATCATCTTCTCCGCAGTGATCTGTCTCCTTATTGCTGTCAAATCCGGCGAGGAGTTGCTTCAAATCTACAGAGCAACGAAACGATTCCAACTCAACCGGTACAGAAAGCTTCTTGCGTGGGAAGGCACGATCTACTATACTGTGTATGTGCCTGTCTTTTCCACCTCTCGCGTACAATTAGGCTAACGGCCTCTTTCATGAACAGTATTCTGGCATTTTCAATCCTTGATCTACTGAGTTTTGCAGGAATCCATCCAACGGGCGAAGGGCGGACTATCCTGGCTGTTGTGCTACAGTTGCAGATACCTCCAATTGCGCTCATCCCCCGGTTCATCTTAAGTTTACGAAAGCTGTATCTGCGTGACGCTCAAGGCAGACGAACAAGTAACATCGATACGGCGTTCGGTTTGACGTCAGAGTTTGGGCGTGGTAGTACGACGATGAGCACGATCGTGTTCGGGGATGTTGGCCCCCGAAACGAGGACGCTGAGCAGGGAGATGAAATACAGATGGAAGAGATGAACTGGAAAATTCAGAGCGCGAGTATCAGGGCATAATGTATGATGGAGGGTTCTGCCTCGGAGGGTATTCGTTGCTGCAGTACCGTGTACATGAACATCCGATCGTACAAATACAAGGGCCATCGCTACTCTCCCTCACCTCAACTAAGAATAGGAATGTTCCGGGGTGTAGTACAGTATAAAGTCTATAGCCTTCCCTAGCACCTGTTTCGCCTGTGCGGGGACATATCGTTCACAACTCTATCCCAGACGCTAAGCTCCATCGATCAGCCAAATTCTGAGTTGTTTAACCAGTTTCTTGGCGGTGACTTCCAACTTTTCGTCCCTCGCCCTCGCGACTTCCACGATTGTCCGCTTTCGGCTTATGGCGGATAATACAAGGCCAACCTTCCTGGGAGAAAACGATATAGAGAGCACAGAGAAAGAGATGGGGGCAGGTCTATTGGTATTCGTGTGGTGACTTGCAGAACCGCTTGGGCGAATGTTGTCGACCAGTTGGGATCGCGAGGAAGTTGACGAAGAGGAGAAATTGGGAGGGTTTATGTGGACCACTCCCTCACGGAGGCCATAATGGCGTACCAGGTCTTCCAGGCGGCTGCGTGGCTGCATCAGATCAAAGAGGTCCTTGAACGACTCTTCGCGCTCCAGATGAAGTTCTGTGTCGTCCATCATCACATCTTCACGCACTTTTAGTGCAACGAAGAGATCGAGGACTTGGGTCTCGCGTTGAGTTGCTTGCACAGCGCCATAAGGGGACCAGGAAGAGAGAGGGAATGGGTCGGTTGTGTATGGAGGACGAATGAGAGATCCATAGGCCGGCAAATAAGTAGAGCGCAGCACATGCATACAAGCTAACGAGTATGGAGTCAGATCCGGATTATCCATTTGATATGCAGTATGAATACCAATGTAAAACGACCTGTTCACGAAGCGAAGTTGGCAGGATAGCCAATATAGCGACTTGCGCTGACGCTCAAGTCGGCTTTGGTTTATGCCAGGCGCCTGCGGAAATGTCATGTATATAATTTTGAGGAGTAGATGTGGAGGCAATGTAGCCAGAATTTGGCGGGCTTGACTGCCAGGAAATGGCGGAGGAGGGGCCGAACCAGATGCAACGTAGGGTGGAGGAGGAATCATAGACTTTTCGTCGAGGACGACCATGGCGAGGAATGTTCCCAGAAGTAAAGACGGCAGATGGATATCGTCCGACTGGTGCTATTCCAAAAACGTAACGCGCAGTCCGACTAGCAGACCGCAGTAGTAGAATTAGGTTGACGATGACTTTAAGCGCGATGAGTCGCACAGCAAGCTTAGCTGTGTTATGGACAGGTCGAAAGCCCACAAATAGGGACTCTCACTCAATCTAATCAAAAGGAAAATGCCACGCAGAGCCAAAATACATTTCGTGTCCTTGAAATCATCCCTTGTCAACTTACCCATCTCAATTTATGGGCCTCTTCTTGAACGATCTATAGTGCGTGCGTGTGCTGCGCCAGAATGTGAATAAACCTCCACCTGACGCATGACAGCGCCCGCAAACGCTTGCCGTACATCTAAAACGCGACTCTTCGAAAGTTGAGGCCTATGTAGGATGGACTGGAATGGCATCGTCCTCCTCCCTCGCCCATTTCAATGCGGACACGCGAAACAACGCGTTTGAAACAATTGAAATCGATCCTCAGTACGCGCAGGGGCTGGGGTTCGCAGAGGACGACACTGTGCATCTACTGCTTCTAAAGGGAAATTCGCGACTCATCTTGTCTTTGGCAGGTCGAGATTGGTCTGTTGTACGACCTCCCCTTTGCGTCCTCGGTAGGAACAGAACCTCTTACCCCAGATGATTGGGAAATCATCGTGAGCCTGCTTTGTTAGTTCCGCTGGTCCGATTTTTTTTACTTCTTGTCTAGGAAATCCATGCTACACATGTCGAGTCTACTCTTTTGTCTCAAGTTCGCGTAGCAAAGATCGGTCAGGAAATAGATGTATGGGTATTAGGACATACAAGAGTCCGCCTCCTCGTCGGTAAGTTCTGTCGCCTTGATCCGCGTGTTCTCCTGAACAACTTCCTCAGTCTCTTTGACGCCCTCTACGAAAAGCAATGCTGCTCTCCTGACAACTGATAGCGAAGTCAGCATCGCCCCAAAGATGCACGCTCGCCAGAAAGCCATCGGAGGTGCCCCATCCACCATCTCTCAAGATGGCTCAGCCAACAAGGACTCCACAAAACCATCTTTACCGGCAACCGTATTAAGAGTTCTCCCCACCCGCCTCATCGAGCGTTTTTTACCCCCATCAGCTTGTTATACTCAACCGGAGACCTTGGCATATATCCATCCTTATGTATTTGCTAACCTTGCGCAGTGTCGGTACCCCATGAAGGAAGACATGAAAGATGTTTTTCTAAGGTTCTCATATCGATTGCTGGACCCTCCAGAGAACCCACTTGAGCCCAGGAACACCAATACAAATGCAGAAAAACAGGAGCCCGCTGCTCAGGTTCTTCACCCAGGGGGTAGAAACGAGCCTCCTGCCGTCGATAAGACCTCATTAGATGTGTCTACGGAAGATCTCCTCCTATTAGGATGGTCTGATAAGGTCCTAGAAAGCCACGTTTACTTTCCATACGGGTTGGAAGGTGTCCGTGATTGGCATTGGATTCAGTGGGTGTATAAGGTCAAATAAAATGCTCGTATTGATGCTGGGGACCAAGTGTAACTCCAACAGGAGAACGAAAGATGTTCTCGGACCTCTTCACTGATAATTCTGCTGGTAACCTATATGAGGCACAACCACTGTGAGTAAATAAGACGAAATGTCTGATGGAACGTCTATTGACCTTATCAAATACAAGGCAACCATTCCCGCCGGACACTGTACTCTCCGGTGTGAAAGACATACTTGATGAAGGCACCAAGCAACTCCTCGCTAATTTCGCTCTCCATTCTCTCAACAAGATGGTACGCGGAAGTGCGTAACTCTTTGGCCATGGACTTCCCGTATTACTGAGCAGAGTACCGTAGTATCCGCAATTCTCTTGACTGGGAGAAGAGGTGTTGGAAAAACTTCGGTTGCCAGGGCAATCGCCAAGCAGCTTGAGGAAGACACACGCACATACGCATGTATGGTATCTATCCTTCTTCGCATTGCGCTTCTGCTGACTGAGTGAAAGACACCCACTACATCGACTTCAAGCTTTACAACGAGAAACCTGTGCCGACCTTGAAGGCTCTCTTCCGCCACCTGTATGAGATTGCAGCATGGCATCGTCCGACCATACTCATATTTGATAACCTCGACACCGTCTTGAAGGCAGAGCTTGAGGCGAGTAATCCCTAACATCTGAAACTTGGATGCATGCTGACGATCAAATACTAGCACACTGACTCGTTCCGGTACCGCCATATCACGGAGCTTTTCATTGCTCAATATTCGTCCGGAGAACGCATGATACCTTCAAACTTTCGTGGGATAGTCATGATCGGCACTGCTGAATCGCAAGCGAGTCTACACCCCCTCGTTCATACCTTGCATATCTTTCATGAGGTGTTCCACATCCAGTCTCCTAATAAAGATACGCGCAAGGAGGTTAGGAGTCGTTCCCGCTCAGTGTTCATGAATGGTCTAACTTTCTTATTCAGATTTTGGTAAACTTGGTGGAGCGACTACACGTAAATTCGCCCGGTGTTATCACTGACCCCGACGATCCTCCAAACCTTGCGATGATTTCGACGCATACAGAGGGCTATTCTCCTGTTGACTTGCAGGATTTAGTCACCCGTACACTACAGCAAGGTGCAAGCCGAGCGTTTCTGAAGCATGGAGCAGGAGCAACTGAAGTAAGGATGCTGGCTGTTGTTGTTGTAGATCTAACACATACCCTAGGTTACTTTATCCGCGGCCGATTTCTCGAATGCACAAGTGGATTTTGTTCCCCACTCTTTGCGTGACATCCCACTCCAGAAATCGAACGTCGAGTGGGCTGATATCGGAGGCAAATTTGATTCTCTTTCTCTTTGTGACCTTCGTATTTGACTGTTATTCTAGGGTTGAAACATGCCAAACGTATCCTGCGGGAAACGCTAGAATGGCCCACCAAGTACGCTCCATTGTTCAAGCAGTCACCCATACGCTTGCGCTCAGGGTGAGCCGGCGAAACATTCAGCCTTCCGTATCGTCATTTACGTCCAAACAGGTTGATGCTATACGGTTATCCAGGGTGTGGGAAGACGCTTCTTGCTTCCGCTGTAGCCAAAGAATGTGGGCTAAATTTCATCGGTATTAAAGGTCCTGAGCTCTTGAATAAGTATATCGGTGCGAGCGAAAAATCAGTGTGTATGCATTCAAGTGAGGGTCCGTTTTCTAACATTTTTTCCCAGGTTAGAGATATTTTTGAACGAGCTTCCTCTGCAAAGCCCTGTGTCTTATTCTTTGACGAGTTCGATTCTATCGCTCCAAAGAGGTCTGGGTGTCTTCATCCATGTGTGCTATTCTTGCTTATATTCGTATTGTAGAGGACATGATAGCACAGGCGTGACTGATCGTGTGGTGAACCAACTGCTGACTGAGATGGATGGTGCTGAGGGCCTGACTGGAGTGTACGTTCTCGCAGCTACAAGGTCGGTATACCCGCGTACCAACTTTCTCTATGCTTAACTCCTTCAACTAGTCGACCTGATCTCATCGATGCTGCCCTCCTTCGTCCCGGTCGTCTTGACAAGTCCATACTATGTGACATGCCCGATGAGGAAGATCGAAAAGATGTGAGGAAAGTCATCTACATCCGTTACTGACGAACTAAGTCCAGCAGATCTTGCAAGCGGTCAGCCGCAAGGTAACTTTGGACGCGTCGGTTGATCTGGAGGAAATTGCTCGATTAACCAAGGGGTATTCAGGGGCTGATCTTCAGGCCCTGGTATACAATGCTCATCTCCAAGTCGTACACGCGTCCATTGACACGTCAAGTAAACGGACAGCGCAAGAGGAGGAGAAACAGATTCGGTATGTAACACTAGGCGCTACTAGCGAACAAAAAACTCGAGCAGAGGAGTCTGCGATGCAGAAAAGAGTATTTAAATTGAATGCCTTGTTCAGCAAGCAAACTGACGAGTCCGCGCCTACAGCTTCAACAAATAATGAGTGCTAAACCGGGTGACAAAATCGAGAAGAAACCAGCCAACACACCTAAAAAGGTCCTGTCCTGCAGTCTATTATTCTGGATGACTACTGAATGGTGTGGGTGGTTCCAGTACGAAATAACGCAAGCCGACCTTTTGAAGGTACTGGAGACGACACGACCCTCTGTTTCTCGGGAGGAGTTGAACCGTTTAGGTAGGATGTGAGTGACTGCCCGATTTGCTCTATAAGATCCGGTGCTGATGTGGAGTGTCCGCAGATATAGCGCGTTCGTATCAGACCGTAGCCAGGGCAAACAAGTATTCCCGTCGCCGACCGCAAGCGGTGTTGGTTCCCGAGCGACGCTTGGGTGACAGGGGATTTGCGGTTGTTTTCTGGTATTGACATTGCCAACAAAAACATCAACATCATTTCCGTTCCCAAGGTTGTTTTGAATAGATGTTGTACTTGTTATTATTGTGATACTGCGCACACTGTGGGCAGGGTGGATGCAACGAGGCAGCAAGCGAGTCGGGTGGGGGGAAGGGTGCCACTAGCTTCCTGGGGTCCCGTACGATGGGACCCCAGAATGTGGGAGCCAGGGTTTATTAACAACCAACGCGATCCCTCCTCGCCGAAGTGCAAAACACCGGAATTTGTTACTTTAAAATGGTTTCTTCGAGAAAACATCAGAAGTATGGCAAAGCACCACTACAAAGTGCGTTTCGTATTGCACAGCGCTGCAGATATTTGTTGTGTTGCGCAGTTCATTGACACAGCAAGCAGTGAGGACCCGCACGACGAGGTCGAAAGGCAGGGTCAGTCCCCACGTTCCGCTCATGAGGATGGTGGCAGCCAGCTCATTGCTCACATTCGATCATCTCTTTTTGTTGGTATTTTTCTTTCATTAGCCCCTCGCCGATCCCGAGCAAAACACCCAGCTACTGACAGAGCAACTCCGCTCGTTGGGGTTGTACCCGGCGCACACACTAGGGGACGGCAATTGTCTATTCCGTGCTTTGAGCGATCAACTATACGGTACCCCCTCATACCATCTTCAGCTGCGCAAGGATATATGCGACTGGATTGAGGCTCATTCGCAACGTTACGAACCGTTTTGCGAAGATGAACGTGGGTTAACCGCCCATCTGCGGTGCATGAGGGAACAGGGTGCGTGATGGTCGTTATGGTCAGGGCCTTTCTGTCGACAATGTAATGACACGTTGCAGGCACCTACGGTGGTCACCTTGAACTATCTGCATTTTCTCACTTTGTGCGCCGGAATGTCAAGGTTATACAACCTGGACTTGTATACGTCATCGAATGGCATGCAGGGGGAGAGGGTATCCCCGATGAATCCACTTCTTCGTCGGCACCAACCGACGGGCCTGTGGATGTGCGTGAGAAACGACGTCTTCGAAAGCAGCACCAACAAATATCACAGGAGGGTGCGAGTGATACGGTGTATGTGGCGTAAGTCTACTTTGAGTTACATGAAGGTCATTTAGAGCGTCGCTGATATCTAGGTCCACGCAGGTATCATGACTGGGAGCATTTTTCTTCAATTCGTAATTTGAGAGGTCCACACACCGGGTATCCAAACGTGTGTGAATTGTCAGCGGATTCGGAAGTTCTTGTTCCGTCTCCTGTGAAGAAGAAGCCTCCATCACGGGCCAAGTCAAAGCCGGTATCTAAAACAAACTACAAACGCTCCAAAAATGGTCAATTTTCGAGCAACAAGGTGAAGATCGAAGAAACCATGCTCGCCACACCAACACAAATACCTCTTCCTATGTCTCGCTCGCCGTCACCCCTATCCTCTTCCGAATCACTACCCCAGATCGATGTTGATGTATTACCACCTACACCTATCGTTTCACAACCAGTAATTGTAGACTCTTCGCTACCCTCTACCCTCCGGGTTCACCGATCGCCTAAACGCACGTTTGACGAATCATCTGGCTCCTCTGTATCGGATTCCATAGCAAAGAGAACTCGCAGCGCCAGTACTCACAAACTTCCCCTTCCCGCAACGCAATTGAGGCCAGACCCAGACGCTATTGAGGTTGATGACCCAGAGGAGGAAGAATCAACGCCCGGACTCTCCACGCCAAGGTCAGCTGGTTCCACGCGCTCTTCCTCGTTGGCGTCGTCTCCTCTTCCTGGGACGCCGCCCCCGGAACCCGAACCTGAGCCAATTCCCGTAGAAAAACCATTAACGCGACGTCAACGCAAAGCTCTTGGACTCCAAAAACCACGGGCTGCCCTCATTGCAAAACGGGGAAGTGCAGGGAAGATTGTCATTCCCGGCGGTCGATTCAAGAAGAACGTTGCCGCGACGGATGACAAAGGGTTGGCGAAGATAAGCGCAGCTGGAGACGCCAGTGTGGATGATGAAGGCAGCGTGCAGGAGGAATGGCAGCGGAATGGCACAGGAAGGTTGGATGTGCGTGGTTTTCGAGAGCTGAAGATCTAGCGCTGTTCGCACGCTGGGTTTTCTACGCTCCGCCGTGTTCGACCGCATTTCATGACATTGCGACGACTCCTGTTACGACCGCGACCACGGACTATGCCCACGCGCTCTCATTTTTGCCCTCATCGAACATGCATGCATGACACCACCTAGACGGCACATGGGTGCCTCTTTGAGTATTTATTTCAGCATTTATTTAGACCATCATTCCCCAACCCCGTTCACGATACCCACATATTTAACCTGAACTGTATCAATATACCGAATACACTGTCAGCATTCGAGTTTCGGCGCTCTAACAGTGACTCGGATTGAGTATTTGCTTGGAGATTTGGTAAAACGAGACCACGTGATCGCTCCTATAATGGGTGCGAGGCGTGACGCGTTTCGCGTTACTCCTTTTGTCCTCCCTCCATCACCCGAGATGGACGCGGTCAATGACATGCACACCCTCCATCATGTCGAGTCCCTACGCCGCACATCTTCCTACTATTGGCCAAACCGCCGTGAACACAGTTACTTGAGATGGCCGCCCTACCCTCTCAATGACTTCCGCCCCGCGCTCAATATTCGTGCACTTATTTCCGCGCTTTCCCCGGCTAGTGATCAAAATACTCATTTAGGGGGCGAATCTTCAACGAATGGTCGTAATCTCCGCAAACGCAAACACTCAAAATCAGCTTTGGGCCCCTCAAAGCGGATCAGACTTAACCAAGCTCAGGGGTATCATAATGTAGAGGAAGCTGGCGAAGAAAGCGACGATGACAATGACGACGACGACGACGTCAAGTACAGGCAGATTTATCCAGCGTATTGGGATTTTCCCTGCGACGTTATTGATGAAGTAGACGAAACTGAGGATACTTCTTTTCTTCAAGTCTACCACTTTGGGATGAACTTGCGGTACAACGAAGTGGTCGACGATAGTTCAATCCATTATGCCGATAACGAGACCGCAACTAGATTGGGTTGGCTCAAGGAAGAGGAGAAGCTTCGTACTCTTCTTGAAGACCGTCAAAAGGACGAGTCCCTCTCTCGGGACATAGATTTGGGAAGGTTTTATATGACGCGTTACCACGGTCGTCTTTTGGCGTTATCTGAACAACGTGAAGGCTCTTTCTCCCAATCCGCTAAAATGGTCAAAAAGCGCAGCGATAGGTGGTTGTTTTTACTTCCGGACATCCCATGGCCAGATGGCATCGCCGAAGACAACCTTGAAGAGCACGATATGCAGCCTTCAGGTATGCATCGCGACTTTATCACGGCCTGCGCCCATCTCCAGTCCTACTGTCGCGTGAAGTTGGAAGCGAGACTTCAACTGCACATCCTTTCGGAGGGTACATATGATCCTAAATATGATCTTCCGTTTGAGCTCCGTGCCCACTTCGTTCTTTCGCTTGCAATGCCCGAGATTTATGACCGGTTCGACGACTCGCGCTTTCGGGGTGAGGTAAGCGAACTCGAGGGTCTCCAACGTCGGCTTCTCTGCTTCCTCTCCGAAACACCCCTCACGCGCCCTGTACATGGCATTGGTTATGCTACAGAAGAAGCAACGAACGTCACTATCCCCTTCTTCCTGAATGTCATGCGTCCGGCACCCCCACTTGCGCAGCATGTGACCTACGAGTCCTTGCAGCCTGATGGGCTCCTCTCGACGTTGATGCCTTTTCAGAGACGCACGGTCGCATGGATGCTGGAGCGCGAGGGCAAACAGATCACGCCTGAGGGGACCGTAGCACCGGCTACTTCAAGTACAGCAAGCAGGCGCCTGCCACCATTTTGGGAAGAAATAGCATTAGGAGGCCGAAATTTCTTTTTCAACCGCCTCACGAGTGCTCTTAGTCCAACTCTCCCCGAGCCCCACTGTGCACTAGGGGGCATACTTGCCGAGGAACCTGGTCTGCTCCTATTCTGTGATTTATGTGATTGCGGGCTTACAGGGCTTTAATCGTTGTTCCAGGTCTTGGAAAAACAATGGAATGTCTCTCGTTAGTACTTCTCAACCCAGCCCCGGGGAGGAATCCTTTAAATAAGAGATGGGATCCAGAAGCGCAGCTCCACGTCAAAGAAATTAAAGTAGCATTTCACTCGTCATGTATTCTCCTTCAAGCTAACGCTCTGTGTTTGCAGACAACCCTCATTGTGACCCCGCCCGCACTAGCATCCCAGTGGGCGGACGAACTCGCGGCTCACGCACCTGATCTCAAAGTTTTTGTATATGAAGGTTGGGCAAAAGTCAAAGTGCCGATAACGGTGGCCGACGTGAAAGCTGAGATGGCGAAGCGTCGTTCCGTGGCAGCTCAGAAAGCTCCTTCCAAGAACAAGATTCATACTAAGCGCCGTGGCAAGGTCCGTTCCAATGGCTTGGAAGACGAGGACAATGTTATGGGTGACGAAGACCTAAATCATGACGTGGGCGCAAATTCGGATCCAATCATTGACTGGGCTAGCTATATCAACCAGTTTGATGTCTGTATCACGACATACAAGGTCCTCCAAACGGATATGCTCGTTGCCCGTGCCCCTCCCGAGCGTTCTCGCAGAGAGGGTGTAGAGTACAAGAACGTGAGGAGGCCAAGGAGTCCCTTGGTGGTATGCGAGTGGTATCGGGTGATCATGGATGAAGTACAAATGATGGGAGCAGGCAAATCCGAGTTCGTTTTTCCCATCTCTTTGTAGTTCACCGGGCGTTTGGGCTGATATTTATACAGGGAGATGGTTTCCCTTATTCCCCGTCTGTCTTCCTTTGCCGTCTCCGGCACCCCAGCTCGCGCACAAACCTCGGACCTCATCGGCGTCCTTCGGTTTTTGCGCATTGACGACCTTGTAGCGCCCAAGCGGTTGTGGAATAGACTTTTAAAACATGGATTAAAAGATCAGTTTGCGTCATTGTTCCAAAAGTATTCTGTCAGGTTAGTCGACTCATCCAAAATTATGGCCCTCCATTTATTCCGTATATGAAATAGGACTTTGAAGTCTGGCGTCGAGAATGAGCTGACGATACCTCAACAACAACGATATTTAGTGGCCATCGAGCTTGGACGGGTCGAGCGACACGTGAGTTATCTGCGTTTGTGACGATCATAAGTATTCATTACATGAAATTTGAAGGTGTATGACCAGGCTTTGGAAGAGGCGCTTGCCGAACTTGGGTTAGATGCACGCGGGGTGGCAGCATACGAAGGGTGGGAGGTAGATGCGAGTGTTTTGAGAAATGTGCTGAGAAGGTTGAGAGGGATATGCACACATCCTCAGGTAGGCCGCAGCATATTTCTTCGTATGTTTTGCAGATTTTGGGACCTGGTGGTATAGGTTGGACAGTTGCAGAAGCTGGGCGATAAGTGGAACAAACCAGGTGCCCTGAAGAGCATTGCTGACGTCCTGGAGGTATGCATATTTTGATTCTTCGCATCAGAACTACGCTCATGTTTATTGATTGTAGTCGATGAAAGAGCAGAACTGGAAGAATTTGATAGAGGACCGCAAAGCAAAGGTGGGTGCTTGCCCTTGACACAGTCTTGCCGCATGCACACTCATTGCCTCGATTATCTAGATTTTAACACTCACTCGTCTCGCGCAACTGCAGCAACACCGCGCAGACGAACTTGACCGGTACCAGCGCGCTCTTGAGTTTCTGCTCACTGCAGAAACGGAAGCCAATCAGCTTATTGACGAGATTAAAACTTCCGTGGCCCAGCATAACGCGAAGGGCGAAGTTCTCAAAAAAGAAGCTCGAGCGTTGAGAGATTCCAGAAAAACAAAGCTTCATAATGATCAGAACAGTGATGGCATTGATAAGGGGAAAGGAAAGCAACTTGGACGGGATTCGACATCGCCGATAGATCTCGACCCGGATTCTGACGATGATGAGGATGTCGAAGACAGGGGTTTACCCAAGACGCCAGCTGGCGAGGAGCACAGAGCCAAGCGAATAGCGTTATTGGCTCGTCTACGAGAATCCCTCCTCGTGCTTCATCGAGTCAAATTCCTGCAAGGAGATGTATACCACGTTCTTGGATCTTCATATTCCGAGAAGGAAGATGCGGCGTATGGAGAGGCGGAGGTCCTTCGGAAGGACTTGCTCAAATGTGAGTTGGCATACATGTGATAAGGACCTGTACTAAAGTGTGCGATTGATTAGCTACGGAAGAAGCGGCGAACGGGGCTATGCGAAGGCTGAGCGCTGAGATGACAGAGAAGCGCGTGACACAACGGGCATTGCAAATCCCGTTACCCTTCATGAAAGGCGGAGGCATTAGATCTACCCATTTGGTGGGTGCCACCATTTCGAACCTTCTCGCATTAATTTCACGCATCTTCCTAGTTCGAAGAAGCCAACGAGATTATCGAAGATGTACTCAACGAGCAATCCGCTCTTCTTTGGGAGTGGCGTACCAAAATGGTCGAACTCCTGACTCAAAAGCTCAATGCCGCGGGTGAACAGGCCGATGGAGAGGAGTATGCCCGTACTCTGGACACGCAAGGCGAGGCAGAGGTCTACATGCAGGCCTACGCTGCTCTTCTCGCTGACCGTAGGGAGACAATCGCCGCGGAAAGAACACTCCTTGCGGCGCACGAAGGAAGGGAGAAGAAGACGAGAAAGACCCGGGCCGCTGCTCGGGCAAAGATGCGAGCTGAAGAGAACTTTGAGATCCCCGCGGACATTGAAGTACAGCCTGAACATGAAGTGCTGCACAGGCAGCTGTTGGAAGACCGCAAGGAGCTGCAGGTGTCCGAACGCGCCCTCAAATCGGTGATGGTGGATCTCTCCGCTATTGCTGTCAGTATTTCAAAGGAAAACGATCCAGAGAAGATTATAGCCAAGGATGGCGCTGCGAGTCTGCGGACGCTGATCGCGAGCCTGCGTAAGCAATCTCACGTTTCGCGATTTGGGGCTAAATCAAATTGTTATCTCCATAACAGAGGAACTCACAGACAAGCTTGACGCCGATCTGGCTGTGCTACGAAAGGTGTTCAATGATCGTATCGTGTCTGTATTCGTATTCTTTCCTCGCGCAACTCGTTCACTCACAGTATCACCAGCTACTTCCGGCAACTCCAAGAAATTTCTGATACTGTGGTAGAAATCCAATGGGAAGGCACTCTTGCTGATGCCATGGAGTCGACTAGGCTCGATACTGTCGATTTCGGAGCCAAGATCAATACGAAGCGCGCGCGACAGCGATATCTCGAACACCTTGCTACGGGTGGATCGTACGTTGACGAGGATGATGTCGCATGTATTTTATGTCAGTGCGAGTTTTCGCGAGGGTTCATTACTCAATGGTAAGAGACATCTATGCCCGAGGAGAGTACACGCTGACATTTCCAAAGTGCTCATATATTTTGTCAGGTACGTCGATCTACCTTTCCAAAGGTGATTAGCTAGAATATTGTTTGTGCCACAAGGATTGCATGAAGGCGTGGATCGCGCGTGGTCAAGGGAGGGCTTGCCCCGTTTGCAGGTAAACTGAATGTAACCACCCTCGGTCGTCATGTTAATGTCCCCTTGTAGGTCTCCCATCGATCACAGAGAGTTGCAGCGGTTCAGTCTACAGGAGGATCGTCCCCCTCCACCAAAACCTGTAATGAGCAAAGGAGAACCAGTACCCGTCTCTCGTCGGCAAGTCCAATACAATATGATTGGTGAGTTTGAGGCACTGACACCAAGTACGGCAAACACTCAACGACCGCCGTCAAAAGACCCCAGTTTATTTGCAGACATACAGACGATGGATTCAAATGGAAGCTACGGAAGCAAGATTCAGACCCTCATTCGACAGCTGCTTCACATTCAACTTGTAGACCCTGGCGCCAAGAGTATTGTTTTTTCTGCATGGGCTGATTCACTGACAAGTGAGTTTGTGGTCTCTGATCTGCGATGGATCTTGCGGCTGATTGTGTTTCCAAGTCATTGAGCATGCTCTTCATTCAAACGGCAAGTCAAAGGTTACGTTGGCACCAGTGTATGTACTAAGACTCTTCCAGGGATACCTTGTATGCGCCTTGACCGCGGTTCAGTGAAAGGTGGGGCGAAAAGATTTAGAGTCGATCCCACCCTTCAAGTCCTTCTCTTGCACGGGTACGTGAATCGTGATTTGAGATTATTCTTGCTGAACGCCCGCAAAGCGAACGCGATAACGCTGGTCTGAATGTCACCTGTGCTTCCCGTGTTTTCCTCTTGGAGAGTGTTGTGAACCACGGATTCGAAGTACAAGGTGATTTTCGTGGTTTGTCGGTCCTAGGTCGTCACTGAACCATGATCTAGCCATCGCACGCATAGATCGATTAGGCCAAACTAGAGCGACCGAAGTTTTCTGCTACTATGCTGAAGGTATGTTTGATGCTCAATCGTGACGTGGACAACGGAACAAACGATTCCGTAGACACCGTAGAGAAGAACATCCTCGACCTTGCTGCCCGACAAGGTCAATCCCTCTACACCAAGGACAACTCGGCAGGCACTCTCAACGTTACCTCCCTCGCAATGGACTCGGAGAAGAATCTTGTTGACTCACCAAACAAGCCGGGCAAAAAGGGACGTGCGGTACAAAAGGGCGACTTTATTTTCAAGTGCGTCACTCATCTTTCCTTGTGCCTTTTTGATGACCCATGGGACCAGAGTGAACGATATGTTGGCGATCTTGTTTCCGCACATGTTTGAGGACCTCGAATATCTCTTGCCACAAGACGACGGTGCAGACGAGGGCTCGGATGCGCAACACGTTGTCCGTCCACCGGCCAGACGGGTGTACATTAATGCCGAGGCGGGGCCTTCGAGGCTGCGTGCATCGTAGACGTTGCTTGTGTATTCTACAGCTGTTGTATGTTTGATTTAATATTCGGTGTAGCACAAGTCGGCAACAAGTGTTTTTGAGCAGGGGCAGAAGTCTTGGTCTTTGGCAGGTGGGGCAAATGCTTTCGGCCGTAGTAGACGTCCTACCCCGCGGAACCTCGAAAAAAAAATAACCCCCGGCGGATCACGCCCACTGCGCTGACATCGACGGAAATCCGAGGAACCGGTTCGGTGTATACGGCCACCTCGAGGCATCGTCCCAAAAAAAAACCAAGATGATGGGCAACATAACAAAAAATCGATCGATAACCTAGGACGATTTTTTCGGGGGCGCTCGGGTCGAACCGTGAACGCGACGCAAGCGTGCCCAACACTTGCCTCGTTGCGATGCACATGTTGGATGCGACACAGGGGTTTAAGCCTTGCGCGCGCGCGATTGATGTCCGCAGTGGTGTCGTCGAGCGAGGAGCCAAGCGACAAGGCCGGGGGCGTTGCAAAGGAGATCTCCGGGACCACGCACCTCGAGGCTACCGTCGCTATGGTATATTTGATATCGCCGAATCTTGATCCTGCTTATCGTACGAGTACGTATGTCCAATGGCCATCGTTGATCGCCCACCATCGTCGTACCACTTTTTGCACATCTATACGCTTTGGTTTCGAGGTCCAGATCTGACGTGACGTCGTGGAACAGCATGCCCCACAAAGTTTCAAGGTCATCCATTGCATCGTGTTGCAAGTGACGCGTCGAAAAGAGGGGACAACACGTGGACGTTGATAGATGTAGATCACCGTCAATGCACACCGCCCATGATGATGTCACAATACACGAGGCTTGCCAGACCAACCACGCCGCGTTGACATGTCAAATTAATGACGACCGTCGAGGTCGTACAACAAATACTAGCTCTGCGAGTACTACGAAAATCGAAGTGTGGTCACGGCGTCGCCAGCGACACAACTATGTACGTGCTACGTATAGTGCTCGATTATAAGGCATAATTTCATACCGCAAGATGGGGCGGAGAGAAAAAGGAGAAAAAAAGGAGACGGAGAGAAATGCGGTGTGTACATGCGTATGTGTGGATGCAAAATATGGCGTGTGCCTGCTTATGATAACGGCGTCACGGTGGGAGATGCTAGACAGCGATGCGAGTGAGAACAGCCGAACAGAGACGAGACGAAAAAAAGGGGATGTGGCGAAAGCGAAAGCGAGCAAACGCAACTGGATAAAACGATGACGAATGCTGAGTTGATGGATGATGAATGAACTAGCACAGGATGGGTGCAGATGAAAGTCGCGCAGGAACGCAGTTAGAATGCACCACCGTCCCAACTTGCCCGCTTGCGCTTGTTGTCACTGACTTTGCGCAGCTGCAGGTCTTGCGGCGAGACAAAGCTCATACCGCGCTGGTGTGGCTGGCGCGTACCTGTACCCACTCCCACACCCACTTCCTGCGGCGTCTCCACCAGCAACGCCTGTGCCGTTTGCAGTGCCTGGGTCACCGAAGAGTACGGCGTGCTTGTTGGCGCCACCTTGAGAGACGTGCTTGAGCGCGCCAAGTCGAGTGCTTGTCCCTGCCTCGAGGTGTCTGTGGCGCCAGAACTCGTGTCATGGTGGCCGTCCGTCGAATGACTGCCACTGTAATAATGCAAGTCTAGGAAAGGCAGATTGTGGAAATCGCTCGAAGTCGACGGCTTCCACAAATCGGGAACATCTGTAGCATGCAATGCGGCAGACTCTGAGGTGTGCTGGGAAAGTGCGTCAAAAAAAGGCAGCGAGCGCGTGGTCGCAATGACGGGTTGCGAATGTGTATGAACCTGTGTAGAACGTGTCATGGTGGAACGCGGCTCAGACGGCGGCACAGATATGGAGCGGCCGTGTGATGTAGATGAATGAACATGTGTCAGTGGACGCATGGGGCGAGATGTCGTGAGTGGCGTCGCAGGCGGCGTCGAGTGTACCAAATCGACCATGTCCTCCATATTGTGCGGTGCGATGGCGAACAATTCAAGCGTTGTTGCGATGTTCATAGACGCTTCCGCATCATCTTTCTGGATGCCGACTTCGCTGGTGGAGGCAGATGCGGGGACTTCAACCTGATCATTGAGCGTAATCGACGCCAGCTCGATTTCGTCAATGCCGGGAAGTGCGGACGTGTGCATCTGCATGGAGTGCATGCCAGAGGGTGGCTGCATTCCTGAGAGGCCGAGGCCAGGTGTTCCGAAGCCGAAACCAGGGCCATAATACGACTGCTGCGGTTGGTGGGAGCGTGCACCAAAGATAAGGTCGCCGGCGTAGCTCGAGTGGTGGGTGAAACCCCTAAATGTATTGGTGGGGAACATCTCAGGGTCGGAAAATGTGGAGTGGGTATCTCCGACGCCAACCTCGGATGCAAAGTCGTGAAATGTGGTCGGAAATAAGTCGTATCGATCCATGACACCATGATTGAGGTGATGAAACGAAAAGGGGGATGATGGTGCAGGAGAGAGCCCGTCAGCAAAAGAGGAGCCGCTGCTGGAAAAGGTGGTGTCCAGTCGGGGATTGGCAGAGAACCAGTCCTGCGCGCCCCAAGCAGACTTTCCAATGGTGGGCATGCGACGCATGAATGGGGATTGATTGAAGGGGTAATCGGAGGATATGTGCGATGATGTGGGAGAACCGGTGTTGACTGACCAACTGCTGGAATGGATGGGGGTGTCGATGCTGGACCAGGTGCCCTGTGACTGGGACGAGTCAGTCAGTTCTGAGAGTGAGTGAGTCGCGCTGGGCATGAAGTCAGGGATGGAAAGGGGCTCGGATAAAGGGTCGATGGTCTCCATGTCCATCTCCGCGAACGGCTCTGCCGAAGACGGAGGCTCGTCTTGGGGAGACGTCTCTGTGGTAATGGGGGGACACCTGAAGAGCCTGTGGGTGGAGTCTTCCTCGCCGGCGGAGCTGTCGTCGTCCTCTGAGCAGGACGCGCTCTCTGGCACGCTCTTTGTGCCGCCTCTGAGCAGCCCCGAGGCACGCTTGCGGCGGGTGGGGCCGATGTGAGATGTGGTGGACGGGAGCTGGTCATCTGTTGCTGCGCGGACAGGGAGACTGTCTCTCTTCTTCTTTGGGGCGTTGCGCGGCTTGTATCCCGCAGCCTGGTAGAGCTCTGGGAAGGCGTTGCGGAAGCGGTCGCGGAGGTCTGTGGAACGGCGGTTCTGCTCCTGGAAGATGGGGTCCTTGACGATGGTGGCCCAGACTGTGCCGTGCTTCTCGTAGCCAGCCTTGAGCGCGCGATCCTCCTCTTCGGTAAACGGCCGACGCTTCTTGGAGCGAGTCTTTTCAAAGATGGAGCGGCCGTCTGGGAGTGTGGAGCGAACCTTGCTGGAGAGATGGGTCTTTGCGTTGGGGTAGTGCTCCTTGTACGCGTCGGGGAAGTAAGTGCGGAACCTGGTGGGTGTGAGGGGCGTCAAGGGGACGGCGGGGGCGACATACCTGTCCTTGAGGTCGACCGGGGAGCGGTTGTCAAACTTTAGCTTTGGGTCCTTGAGGATGGCTTTCCAGTTGCCGACGCCCCACTGCGGGGTGTGAGTGGTCACCGGGGGTTGTCATTGTCGTGTACTCACCGTGTTGCAGCCGTCGACGAGCATCTGGGTCTCTTCTTCAGTCCACTTTTTGCGCTGTTTCTTGTGCACGACGAAGCCGTCCTGGGTGTTCTCTGGACGCATCTTTCCCTTGCGTTCTGGCATGTCTGGGATGCTGGTGTCGTCGCGGAACGTCCAGGCTGGGACGAGACGCGGTGATGAGGGTAAGGCGAGTGATACACGACGAGTCTTTAGTGAAGAGGACATGGCAGATAATCAAGCCTTGAAAGGTTTTGTTCGTATTTATTGTTCACTGCCACTACAGAGTCGTGTCTACACCGTGCCCGACACTTGCGGCGCTATCCGCTCTTCTACCCGGCCAAGCCGTTCTATCCACCCATCAAGACGTCCAGTCAGCTCCCCAATCTGCACCCGTGACAGCACACGCGGCTGAACCCACGAAATGTGTGCTTTTTCGTCCACCTGGTCCAGCGTACCTCGTATCAACTTGAGGCTGCACGCGCTGATTATCAGCAACACGCCCCCACCATCTCCCCAATTGGCTCACCTCAGTGCCTTCATGATCAAATGCTCGACCTCATCTACCGCAAGGCGCGTCTCCGCGGCGATCGTCGCGAACGTCATCGTACGATCGTTCGCACTCCGTTTGAACACTGTCTCTATAAGCGCCATCAGACAGATCTTCTGCCGGAGGAAGGGGTAGTTTTGTTCCAGAATCGGCTAATCCGAGTTCAGCTTCATCCATTTGGCACGGCTCTCCGCACCCATCACGCACCTCCTGCGGAAACAGCGGTGCCAATGCTTCGAATTTCCCAATGTTGCCTTCATTGAATGTAAACAACAGCTTTTTGATCCAATCATACTGCGTGTTGTCCAGCGCGTCCAGTATCGGATGCATCAACTACCACAGATGAGATCATCATCAGCATTCGTCCGCCACGTGCACTTGCCACATCCACTCGTTTCAAATCGACCTACCAGTTCACCAAAGTTGTAGATACTCTCCCCGAGAAAGGCAGAAATGCCAAGGTCGTGCGCGCGCAACAAACGTTCCTCTGCAGTGAGGTCCGTCAACACATCAACACATGCCAGATATAGCAGCGAGTGCTTGTAATACGGCGCATAATCTGCTTTCGCCTGAAATCCCGATTGCGTCAGCGAAATGATCCGCTAGAACCTTCTCGACATTCCATGTCACCTTGTAGTAGTCCGCAGCTACCCGATAGTAGGATGCATTCACAGCATTGTCCACATCCTCGAGCTGATCAAGAGTCTTCCAAGCGGCATCCATATCCTTTTTTGTACCTTCCAAATCACCATAGGCGAGCTTCGCATGTGCGATGTTGGCCAGCAACAACACATGTGCCTCCTTGGACTTGTCAGCATCGATCCGTGAGAGCAGCGCACTCAGAAAGCCAAGCTGTGCTTGTGGATCTTCGCGACGGAGTCAATCGTAATGGAAAGGACTACAGCAAGTGGACACACTGGTTATCTCCTTCGAGACGCGCGTTCCAAGCTCCACGAGTTTCTGCTGGTTTAATTTGGACTCGAAATCTCTCACGAATTGCTGGAAGACGACCACACGGCACGGCTTTGAAAGGGGATGATCGAAGAACTCGAACAGCTTGAGTGTCAGCTGGTGCCATAGTCTGTCAACCGGGTAAGTGCTGTCCACGATGATGTACGTGCATGCATTACTTGCGCGTATAGAGGTTCCGGAATGCCTCGAAAAAGGGGTGGATGTCCGGTGATGTTGAGGAGAGTGCTTTGGCGATAAAGTCGTCCAAAACGAGCTTGGGTGGTGGTGCAGAAAAGTCTGGAATAGATGGGGGCATTGTGTCGCTGTTGGAAGATGAGGACGATGTTAACAACGCGTATGCGTTATTCCAGAATGGACTCGTAAGCGTCGTAGCGATTGTTTGACCGTATTTGGCAACAGCCTTGAAAAATAACAAGACCAAACTAACGCTTTCCCATCCGAACATGGAGCGGCGTGTGGTTGGCTGGTCGGGCATGATGAGCGTTGGATACAACTGGGGACAGTATCTCTTGAACTTCAACCTGAGCGCCAATCACATATTAATATATACTAGCATTTCACCCGTACTCGCCATTCTTGTCAAAGGCACTCTAGTACGTCAGCACAATAATCCTTCCAGGAATACTGAATTGACGTGTCACTTCATTGGGTTTCAGTCCTGCACAACTTCCGCATGGTACGGACTTCGTATTACGGACACGTGACTCGTATAGCCTCACCTGTTTCATTACATGCCTCGAGGTCACTCAAATACTGGTCAATGGCCATTAGAACCCCCGTTCTTCTCCCCAGCTGCGGGTCTCCGTCTCCCTCCTTCGCAAGATGCCTTTCGATTTTCGCTTTCAAGTTATTCCCCCCAGCGATCTCATGGATCCAAAGATACCGGTATGTCCTCGACAAGTCCTATCGATCTCTGCCTTGACCGTCCATAGCCATCAATCTCCCAGCTCTTCCATACAAACCTGGTCCCGTCTTCGATGGACGCACAACACATCTGCCAATTGTTGAAGGAGCGCAAGGCCGAGTTAGCCGCCTATGCCGAGGAGATCGCGCGGGCACGCGCGGAGGTACAGCGCCTCGAACAGCAGTGTGATCAAGTCCAAGACGTCGTTCACGAGCTAGAAGCGCTCATGTCTCCCGTCCGTCGCATGCCCACGGACATCATGGCCAAGATCTTTGAACACTGCGTTTGGGACCAAGCCACCCCGAGAGTTGACCCTCGGGCCCCACCATTGTTGCTGGGCCAGGTCTGCCGTTCTTGGCGGTACCTCTTGTTCTCCCTTCCGTGCCTGTGGACCTCATTGCAGCTAGATCTGCCTTCTGGCAGCAAAGATTGGGAGGCACTCGTACAATCCAAAAGCCTAGCAATGCACGTGTGGCTTTCCCGTTCGAGAGCGCTCCCGATATCACTCTTTCTCAATCATCCCAAAGGGTCCCTTATTCCATGGCATGCGCTAGTGCATCTCGATAAAGAGATTCTCACCCTCAGTTGCCGTTTGAAACATCTATCACTGCATCTCTCGCCCCGCTCCCTCGGCTCTCTCTTGACATTCACGCAGAGTCCCCTACCATACCTCGAACACTTGGAATTGGTCAACTCCAACTCGCTTCCCACGAACGAAAATCCACCCCCAATCGTATTGCATTCTGCCCCCAGTCTCAAAAGCTTGAGTCTCTCATGGTGTAGTCTCGACCTTGGCCATTTCCAGATCCCGTGGGCTCAGCTTCAGCATCTAAACCTCGACCATAACGCCAGCTCTTTTTGGAGCCCTGTCCATAGCGAATACCTCCAAACCCTCGCCCTCTGTCCCAACCTAACCACACTCTGCCTCGGTATCGGCGCTCCGATCTATGGTGTCGACCCCGCGCACATCGAGCCCGTGACCCTCGCACACGTCCACACCTTCAAAACCACTCTCTACGGAGTGCAAACGCCCTATGTTGCCCACTTTTTCGACGCCCTACACATGCCCCAGCTCTGCCATTTCGACATCCGAAATGCGAGCCTCGCGCTGGGCAGTTTCATTGGCCAAATCGAGTGCCTTCCCTTTCTCACGCGCTGCGCCGACACGCTCGAGAGCGTGTCCCTGAACCGCCTCGACATGGCGGATCCCGCCGTGATAGCCTGCCTCGCGCAGCTGCCTCGCCTGCGCACCATGTCCTTTCTGCCAGGGGTGCTCCGGCTGAACCACGGGCTCATCACGGCGCTGACGCTCGACGGCGAGGGCACAACGCGGATATGTCCCGGGCTGGAAGCGCTGCAGCTCAGGTGCTCGTCGGTCGTGCCCATCGACGCGATTACGCGGCTCGTGGCATCCCGGTGTCGGGCTGAGCCCAAGCTCAAGTGGTTTACGCTGCAGCTCGCGACGTTCGAGTATGGGCTGGATACGCGGGACGATAAGATTGAGCAGGTGCAGACGCGGTTGAGAGAGTATGTCGAGGGGGGGTTGAAGCTCGTGTTAATCAAGTCGGCGCGCGGGTGATCTTCTTTGTCTGTTTCTTGGGGCATGCTTCCATGTTGTACGATAGATGGATCATAGGACCTGGTCATAGACAACACATGATATGTATTGGTAAAAGGTCGTTTGGGGACCAAGTGTCGGTCTGCACAGATCGCTCGGGCAAAGCATCAAACCTCACCACACGCTTCTATCCCCAGCTCGTAATCTGCGGGACGAGTGCTACGAATAATGGGACGGAAAGCCCATTCAGTCGGTCATACAACTTGGTAATCATGACGAGGTTAAGCGAACGCAATCCGGCATTTCAGCAGCAAGGATGGCTGGTGGTATGTGTGACGTCGGAGGCCGGCTGAACACGGTAATACTGGCTGGAGCCCAACTGCTGGATCTCCCTGTCCACCCACTCTCCCGAACTCGTGAGTAGCCGTGCCAAGAGTCGACCAAACCTGTAATTGAGAAGGAAACGGAGAATATACCAAACAATGAACAAGCCGCATCTTCGACCCGTGTTATGTAGAGACAAGGCAAAGTTTTTCACGTATGTCACCCAAGTAAGGACGGAGTGCCATCAAGGCTTGTGCTGAGAAACCCGTTACATCCTCCATCTCCAAGATGATCTCGGGCGACTCCTTGTGGTTGTGAATATCGACCAAGTACCGTGGGGTTCATCGACTGGCGCTACGCGGTGCTCTGACGAGGAGCATATGGAATATGCGAGCGTGGACACTACCATGCTTTCGAAGGTGATCCGAATCTATACCGAGGGTTGGACGCCCAGGAAGATGATCGTCATCGCAGAGCGTTCGTACCATTTGAACATGTTGGCCAGTGCTTCTTGGAGTACAAAGTGATCCCCATTGTTGATACAGCATGTATCGCTCCATGCCCATTCAATCCCGCCTCTCGTACGATCTTGCATAACATTTGAAGTCAATACACTGCGAGATAGTAGGGGATATACCAATGAGACTATCAATGGTGGTAGAGCAGTTATCCAGTTTAACTCGGGCGTCCTTAAATGACTGTGTCGCACGTTCGTAGTCACCGCCCTCCATATGCAGAAAGTGGATATATGCCTATTGGAAACATCAATGACGTTATCGAATGATAGCACATCACTCACGTGCCCCCGGACTACGTAGAACGTTGGGTCGAAGAACGTACTTAACAGCAATGGGGTCGTCTATACGTGATATTGCATTGTCATGCTCTCCGGCCATGAACAGGACGATGGCTCAAGTTAAAAAAAGAAGTTGAGCGAAAACCAGGTTCCGTTGCACGGAAAGGCCACCTTAATGAGCGTGATTTGAATGGAAGGGGATGTAGAATGACAGTTGAAAGAAGACAGGACGTACTTTGATAAGAAAAAGATTTGTGATGATGATCTTCCTTCCCTGTGCCACAAGAATGCAATTGAACGTCTTTCACTGCTCCACGGAATGAGGGTCGCGGCCAGAACGTGCCAACGTTGCACGTTGTCGGTACCAGGAACTGATGGACCATTCCGAGACGGTTGACTTGACCGGTGACAGTTACATCGATTTGCTTGTCGGCTATGACGAGGTTGTTGTTGTTGAACCTCAGTGTCGACTAGTAAGCGACCGCGTCCCACTGGACCACCACTTGGCCGTCGTATGACCGTTACAACTAGGTAAATTGCGCCAGACGAGGAATCCAGCTGGAATAAGTTCCAACCCCTGACCTATGGGGGCTCACTTTCCCTCAGACACTCGATTTCAGGAAACCGCGGATGCTGTCCAGAACCTAGAAGAGATCTGATTTACTATTGGCGGCCGTCCCATGCCATATTTCGTGGTCGCAAGGTAATGGATGTCATCATCTCGGGAGAGGTCCGCTGTGTAGGTTAATGAATGAATAGCAAACGTCCGATCACGGTCTGCGTCGCGACTCGCTACTGGAACTCATCGACCTGCAATGAATTTCGATCTATTCGGTCTATCTACTTTACGTCGTCAATTGATCTTGTAGGCTATTGCTAAAGCCGGACGCTGCACTCAGAAACTCATTGACAAGCAGTCTATTCTTGGGGTAGATAAAAGTAGTTAATGCACTATGGCTACAATCAGAAAAAAGGCTACAGATGTCCGTGGTAATT
>JBBPSB010000120.1:0-50148 GCA_038093375.1 Xerocomus brunneocitrinus
CGACCCATCCCAGACCTCCATCTGCATGTGACACTCTCCCTGTCTTGGAATGTTCCGATGTCGTGCGTTTGCGAGCTTGCTAACTTATGAACGTACACGAATACTCCACACCGATCCTCGGTCGCGCGCAGTTGAATCGCCAACAGTTCAGCGCCGGTAAGAGGCAACGGCCGTAGGTTATGCAAGTCGCTATTGATTACAAGCAACGGACGTGAACTCAACAAGCTTCGGGATGCGATGGGTACTTGTATCCCTCCTGACTACATCCGAAGACAAAGGATTGCTCGATATCAGGTTGAAGACGAGCCTGCGGATGGGTCCAGTATGAATCATATCATGGAGAATAAGTGAGGCGAGTGTGCTAGTGCCAAAACGACAAAGTGGTGTCTTCTCCGGCAGTTCTTAACCGAACGCATAGATATTATCACAGCTAGTAATTTTCGATGCATTGCTCGATTACCCCCACAACAACGTCTGGCGATGCCAGATGGCCCGGAGCTTGAAGTAGTTCTTTACATCCACGTTCCGACTTACCAGAAACCTTGCAATGCTCATACCTAGCTCACAAGTCCATGTCAGCGCTATCTGTCACCACATCACATCCTCTCTCCCGGTCTGTTCATCATTTTCGTGTTTCATTTGTCTCTCTGACTTGATTTCAAGAGGCAGTCACGCGCCATGGGGCAAAGGTGGATGTTCATTAACAGAGCTCATTGGCACTTCTTTACGACTAGTATAGCATTTCAGCGGATGGTAGCACCTCCGCTATTTTGCCGTAGCCATAATTGTAGCAAGCTCCTGTCCAGTAAACTCAAGGACCTCGTCGCCAGAAGGACGTGGTTTGGTTGCATCAGCCGGTGACCAACACCGCTCTATAAACTTCCACCGGTGATCTGTGACCACCTCCTCGTCCGGTCGTCTAGGTGTTTTGCCTTTCGCCATGGCAAACATGACTTGTCCATCGCGAGGAAGGTAATGATAAGGAACTTTCCCCGTCAGAATCTTTCCGGTGTTCAAGTGAATCATAGGTCATAATATCAACAATCACATACCTGCAACATGATGCTTCCAAATGAATATACATCTGTTTGCATATTCGGCGTTAACTGAGGATCATCCGAGTCCAGTAATTCAAGAGCCATCCACCGCATGGTGCCCTTGGCCTGATGGGTCGTGGCAAAAGTCGATCCACTTAATTGCGTCAACAGCGTGGACAACCCAAAATCGGCGATGCAAGCTCTCCCGTCTCCAGCAACCAGTACGTTCGACTGTTCATTTTGTCTGATAAGCAAGGGATAAGGAAACGACGTCTAAAATACCTACACCAGAGAGGTCACCATGAACGACGTTCAGGGAATGCACTGTCAAACGGATTGTCCCGTGTCAGAAAGCGAGGCAGCGCAAGATAATCACTCACAATATTGTAGCCCATGCGCTACATCGTTAATCTAGAAAACGATAGTTCAGTCGATTCTGACCACACATGTTCGCAGATGTTTACCAAGACGAATCTGTTTGCTAGCGTCAAGTCGTTTGTCTCAAGGTAGGTCGACAGTGCACCGTTTTCGATCCATGGGCACACCATGGCGGGTATGTCGGGATGTGAGCTGGCGTCGCTGATGATCCCCAACAATGGCAAAACGTTTGGGTGTGACAATTTTGACCACACCCTTACTTCTCTCCGGAATTGCTATTCGCGGTAAAGCATGCTTCAGTCAGGCTTGTTCCAAGGGCGGGACATGCATACCTTCGTCTTCTTGGGCAGATGTTGGTCGTGCTGCAAGTACATTCTCGTTGTCTTGATTGCGACCTACTGGGTAGTTGTTTAGCTTCCCCAATAAGAAGACATGGTGGCGCACATCGATCGACCTCCCTCCGACATTCAATTTACCTTTATAGATATCCCCAAAGCCGCCGGATGCGAACGGGTGAGTACTTGATTTTGTTACCTGGCCGGTTAGGTCACAAGGCAAGTTCGACTGATTGGCGTCGATCGCTGTGTGCGTCTCATTATTGCTGTGTTTCTTTACTGATGGCTCATCCTCTGGCTCCAATCTTGCTAGAATCGTCCCTTCTTGAACCTCGTTATCCGTATCGTCGCTCTTGTCTTCCTCCGCTCCATCTAGATGTCGCGGCCCGGCCGATTCCACCATACTTCCCATTTCGGCCTTTGCTTGGGTATTACCTGCGGGTCCAACTGCACCGACGAGATCTGCAGAAGGAGATGACCTCGAGAAGTGCGTTCCAGAAGGCTGCGATCCGTCGGGTTCGGCAGTAGACGCTTCGCGGCCCGGGTAGACGCCTTGCCGCAATCTGGAAAGTGGCACCCATGAATCCCAGCAAGCGCCTGTGAGCAACACTTAGTGCTTACGAGTTTTTTGTACCAGCATCCTGCCTCTCTTCTCTTGTCCAGGTTAGCCATGATCGTTTCTTCGCTTGTTTGAGTGTGAAGAGGGGCGTGAAACGGTATTCCCCATCGGGGCGGGAACCTCTGCGCAACAGCGCAGCCTCGTTTTCGGTCCACCATTCACCCCAAATTTTGCTGTTTACCAAATCCCCCTGGGAGTTGGCGCGAAGGGCTGCAGAGAAGGATTCTCCAGCTGGAGAGGCGCCAGGTGAATGACGACAAGTTAAAGGACAAAAAACCTCGCGCTCACATTTATTGGATAGGTACATGAGATATGCAGGGCATGTGAGTGCGCTCGTGACGAGGTACTTGCCCTTCAGTAGGTCTACATCGAGGATCTTCGTCGTGATCTCATTGGTGATGAAACATGAGCGAGGTGCGATGAGTATGATGAGTGCGCCACGTTTGCCATCTGGGAACTTCCAAGTTCCCTTGATGGAGGCTGACGCAATTGCTGGGACATTTCTGAGAGAGCAGCATTATACGTCCGCAAGATCCTCGTGGATGGCAAGCTTACACGTGCTGGTCAACATCGAACTGTGCTCTTATCAGGCCAGAGGAAGCTACGATATAATCTTGGTCGGGTTCAGTCAGCTTTGGTCGGCAGTCTTCCATGACAAGGCTGAAGCCGTGATCGTCAAGATATTCCTGGAACTCGTCGCTGTAGATATTGCCATCGGTGTTGAATTCACCATTTTCGTCGAGTGTCCCATAAGCCCCAACCTGAGGGTAAATGTGTCTTAACGCTGATGGCGACCGATAAGAAAAATGCTGCAATTACAGTAATAGGGATAGCAGGGTCCCAGTTGGTCCGTTTCCCAGAGATCTTATGGACGAGGTCGATGAATTTTCTAATGTTGGGGTTCCCCATCATGGTGGTGCCCGGTGGTGGTGGTGGTAGTAGTAGTCGGAGAAAGGGCGACACGAGGTTGCCTTGAGTATGGGAGAGCGCCCAAAGGTTATGGATAGTTCCGACATCACATCATGTACAACGGAGCGGTCAGCCGTCGAGCTCGGCGTTAGTTTGGAGACCAGCCAGTCGCACTTGAACGGGTTTGCAATACATCCTCCGCTCGCACGTGATCACTAATGAAAATATATGACCTGATTTTCTGCTTGGAGTATTTAGAGTGGGCCCACCCTTTTGCGCCGTCTTATTCCTTTTTCCTTCCCATTCCTTTTTCCCATTACTCGTAAGCGCTTGGACTACTCGTTCATATAATGTCTTGACTAACATGAGACCCCCCCAGAGAATGTTGTCCGAGCAGAACCCCGATGGACGCGTTAACCAACGCATGAACAACTATACCAAGTTTTGGGAAGAGGACCTGAGCAAGGACAGCGACGGCAACAACCAAAATCGCCTTGGCAAGTACGCCGAGGTCGTCAATGGTCTGTTCTTCCTAGCGCTCGTTAAAATTGCCCTGTTCATTTTTTTCTCTGTAGGTTACTACGATGGTGCAACGCTCGTGTACGAGTTTGCTTGGGGCTCGTCGTTCCACTTTTCCCGCTTTTACAAGGGGGAGGGTTTCCACCAGTCGCTCGCGCGTCACGAGCACTACCTTGCCGCGCGCATGCAGATTCGTCCTGGTATGCGCGTGCTCGACGTGGGATGCGGCGTTGGCGGGCCCGCACGGGAAATTGCTAGCTTCACGGACGCCAACGTGGTCGGGATCAACAACAACGAGTTCCAGGTCCATCGCGCGCAGCGGTACACGAAGCTCGCTGGGCTCGACAAGCAAGTTACATTCGTCAAGGGTGACTTTATGCAGCTTGCAGAGACCTTTGGGGAGAATTCGTTTGATGCTGGTGCGTTTTTTGCAATGGTGGTGTTAGGTGTTGATGTTGACGGCGTTTTAGTGTATGCGATTGAAGCTACGTGCCATGCCCCTTCGTGGGAAGGCATTTATGGCGAGATCAAAAAGGTGCTCAAGCCCGGAGGTGTCGTACGTGTCTTTTCTTTCGTTCACGGGCACTCGCTGATGGCATGGCTAGTTTGGCGTGTACGAGTGGTGCATGACCGACGACTGGGACCCTTCTATCCCCTCGCACAAGGAGCTCGCCCATCAGCTCGAGATTGGCAATGGGATTCCAGAGATGCGGCCGGTCAATGTTGCGCGCAAGGCCATTTGCGATGTTGGGTTCGAGATCGAGCACGACGAGGACCTCGCTGCGCGGTCAGACGAGATCCCGTGGTATTACCCGCTCGAGGGGGACATTCGCAAATCGCAGACGATATGGGACCTCGTGCTGGTGTGGCGTAATAGCTGGAGTGGAAGGGTCGTGACGCACACGGGGCTGCGTTTCTTGGAGATGCTTAGTTTGGTGCCCAAGGGTACGTGGGAGGTGTGCGAGAACCTCAAGGTTGCGGGTGATTCGCTGGTCAAAGGTGGTCAGACCAAGGTGAGTTGTGCGTGTTGGGTATGGCCAGTGCTGACGGATATTACCAGCTCTTTACGCCGATGTACATAATGGTTTGTCGCAAGCCATTGGAGGAGTAGACTTGCCTAATAGAGTATATACCGTCTTACATAATGGAATTCATCCTTTCGGAACTTCCCGAGCTGCCGGATATAAGCAAAAAACGCCTGGCCATGCGCAGATATGTTTTTGCGAAACAGGCCAAGGCTTCGTGTTGTATTGATGGACTCCGAGCTATGTACTGTAGTCGGACAACGTACGCCCAGAGTGCTAGTACGACACAGGGCATTTTTTTTCCTGACCATTGATAACGTGATACAACAGGATGAATGAGTACCATTGTCACCGTAACAACATTACAAGCATCTCTTGCACAAAGTATGCACAGTATTTAAAACGAGGATCCTCGTCAAGACATGATGAGTGGCAAGAGAAAAAAAACATGAGGGTATAAAACAAGAACACGAGATCACGCACTACCCACATCCCCACACTCAAAACTTGTTCAAATCCACGGGCGGCGCATGCACCTCGACGTGCCCCACCTCGTTCATAGTCGTGCCAGCCGTGGTCGCCAACACACCAGACGTCTCGTTCGTCGCCACTTCCTCCTTACCCAACCCGAGCGTGTCCTCTGGAACCCAAACAATACGCTGAGGACGCGTCAGTGCCGGATGGGCAAACCCATAATCCACCGTCCCGTCCGCGTATTGCGAAAAGTGAAGGTCGTCATAAAAGGCATTGGATTTGGAATCGGGCGAGGAGTCGGCGGTGTGTGTACGCTTAATGGAGGTGGAAGCACCGGCGGAGTCAAACGTGTCACGCCGCTTCTCGTCTGACTTGCGACCATTGTCAGTCTCGGGCGAATCTTCAGGGTGAATCTTGTCAGCGATGGTGAGAGGAAGTGCGCTGATGAGTGGACCATAAGACAAGTTGATCACAAGTTGATATCCGAGCTGTGGGACCCATGAGCATCATGGGACAAAGTTCGGACTCGGACCCACCGTCAGGAAAATCAATACTATCATCAGAATGCCCTCTGGGACTGCAATTGGTTTCTTGTTCGCATCCTGAGCGAGGAAGAAGAGTGCGCAGAGACAAATTTGCTGGACATACAAGCCCACGAATACATGCTGCATAGCTCGAGGATAGAACAAACCTCCGGTGTCCATAGCCGGGGGTTGAGTGAATTGGTACAAGAAGAGGTATTTGTAGAGTTGGTAGAACAGGAAAAAGGTGAGAACAGCAAGACCGTTGATGACAGGTGCGATGAAAGAGTAGGCAAGCGCTATACAGGTCATCAGCAATGGAATCTCGCGAAATATACGCAAACTAACTGATGACAGTGATGAGTGTAACACCAGGGAATAAAGTGCCCCACGCGACGCTTTGTGGGCCGAACTTGATGTCATAGATGGAGCGAGGAGTACTTCCAAGAATGAATAGCTTCACATAATACACAATCAATTGAACAATGGAGAGGAAACCACCCGCAGATCCGGTAAGCCCCAACAGGACGATGTACCTTTGCGAGAATAAGCACTCGATGGTAAACAGAAAATAGAAAGAAAACATACGTAAGGAAGAAAGTCGACGCCTGCGGAAGGTACGTTGCCAATGAAGTCGCAACGGAGCTGGGATTCTGAAGAATGGCGGGGAGGGCAGCAACAATTCCAGAACTCAGGGTGACGATAAGGAACGAGTGCTAGGGAAACGTGGGATGAATAAGATACACTCTTTCATAGTGAAGGATACTTACGATCACTTGAAAGATGAAGTAGCGCGTCATCAAACTAAGTTCCAATCCTGTCCGGGTAGGAATACCCTCAAAGCGAGCAAACAACCTCAGAACAATGGGAAGGAGCATCATAAGGACGGCAAGCAAAACCGGGGGGAGGATGCCCTGAATGATCCCAAGGACCACAGGCGGGATTGTGCAGAGCCACGCAAGCCAGCTCTCGCGCACACAGAGACCTTGGATGTTAGATATGATACCAACAAACGCCACAGGGATTGCCCAGAAAATAATTAAAGCAGCAGTCGCTGCATAACTAATCACCTTCCGAATGCGTTTCTCATACGGGTTCAGGCCAAGATTACCCCAGAGAACATCTTGAGGCGAAACTTCGAGATAACGATCAGCCATACGGTATGGTGCGTGGTGTGCGAGTGAACCATAAGCCATGTGTGCAGCGATTTGCTGATTGAAGGTGATGAAAGCGGAGTTGAGAGGTGCATACGATTGTGCAGACTTGTCCGATCCACTTGCATTCCCGCTGTCGGCCTCGTCCACTTCGTCAGTAGGTTGCTGAGAGACAGCCTTGCGAGCTTGGCGAAGCAGATCAGTGGTGGTGGCAATCTCGGTGCGGCACCAATCAATTGTATCGACTTCCTGGCCAACGAAAGGGAGAGAAAATGGTAGGAAGCTCAAAGGAAGACGATGAGTAGGACGCTTGGTACGTGGGACAAGTCTTTCGGCGAGAGTAAGGTTGCGTTCAGCTTGATCAGCGGAATCCGTCGGATCTGGAGCATTGTCACCCTGCTTTTTGAGCGCTTTGGCGCGAAGTTTGGCAGCAGTAGAGAGCAAGGTAGTTTCAGCAGACTCCAATTTTCCACACGCAGCAAGGCGGCGATCATAGATAGTAGGCAACTCCTTCAAATCACTGTAAAGATATATATACGATTTAATCTGGTGGTTCACAATTGATAGGAATGACATACCGATTGATCCAGACCTTCTTCACACCACCCGGGAAACGCGAATACAACTGCAATAATGCTTTTTCAGAGAGATACTTTGAAGGAATGCCGGAAATCAAGATAGTGTTCGCTTGGGCAGAGCGAGAGTGAACAGGGTCGATAAGGTGGCGGTGCCTAACATCGATAAAGTGACTCATTTCGTGGTTGATGTTCCAAAATATCCAAACTGCGAATCACGTGAAGGACTGAATTAGAATAGAAGACAGACCACTCACTGGTTGAAAGCCAGACGAGAATGATGAAGGCGGCATATCTTTCTTTATTATCGGCCTCGACGTTCCCGAATGTGAATAAACTCAACCCAGAGTTCGAGCCAATGCCATTGTTGACTGAAGCGACAGGTAAAAGTACGACCCATGAGATGATCCAGATGGGGACGAGCACGCGAATCATCACGCGCAAAAATCGGACAAAGAAATAGGCGTCAGGACCGTTAACGCGCTGGATATCCTTGTAATCATCCTTGAAGAGAGTTATCGGCCACGTGAGGAGGCCAGCATTGAATGGTTTGACTCGTTCACTGCGAAACAAAGGAAGGGTCAGTGGCAGCATGGGTGCAGCATGGAGTGACGCACTCATCGACTGGGGTGACTGTACGAGGTTCATAGACGGCCTTGAAGAGTGGACGCAGAATAGTGAACGCAACGATCTCAATGCCAAAAACGATGGCGTTGAAAGCGAGGGCGGTCTCAAACGTGGACGTCGTCGCCGACCCGGCGCTTGAGATGTCGGACCTAAGAAATGAGTGAGGTATGGATGAGCAAAACAAAATATGGGACGTACATGGTGGAGAGAAGGCAAGGAGCGTCCTGCCAGAAAGGGGGAGACTTTGGTGAGTTTGTATTGGGATGTCCACCTCGCTTGCAGGCTTCCCGATCAGGTGCAATTATTTAAACTATTCCTTTTATGGAAAGCATGCGTCAAAGATCGAATCCCCTCTACTCCACACTCCAGATACGGTATATCCGTTCTGCCTGACTCCATACTCATTGCATGCGACTATGTACATAAAGTATGCCTGACCACCTGAAGTTTCATGAAATGACTTTTTGTGCCATTTTGGTAGGCTCAGGGCTGTCAGATTTGGAATGGAAGTGCCTTGCTTCTAGGTCAGGGTCACGCTTTGAGCGCTGACAAGCCTGAGTATTTGGATCCATCCCTCCCCAGTCTCATGCTTGGTTTTTAGCAACTCCATCTACTTGGCCAATACCCAACCCAACAGATCTCACTGTTGATACGCCAAAAGATCTTTCTCTTTTGACATTGACCACTGCTTGAATCAGCTTTGAGTTGCGTTATGTGAGTTACGTCTTTGAATTTATACGTCAGTTGAAGCGCTCCGACTTCATTGATCTTCGAATCAACCGACCAAAGTTCGGCAGTAGTACTGGCGGGGATAAGTTCTCGAGCAACGCGTGGTGCACCGCCCACACAGCTTCCGGGGACATGTGACAAGATTTCAACCAAACATGGAATATTCGGTTGTCCGTTGACGTCAATGATGAGATATCCTTTGTTGCCGCAGTGAGACCTTTTGGTCATCCCTTGCGCCTCGGTCGCGATTCGTACACTCCCACCGCACACATTTGTAAAGCCCAACTACCAGCTCCCAATTTGACGATCGGCGAATCTCGTCCCAGACGGGGCGAGAGAAGTCATACTTTTTAGTAGAATGTAGTCGATATTAGACCTATTGATATGGTGCTGTATCCAGATTGCCGGGTCTGTTATCTGTTCAACTTCCATATCGATCTATGACACGGATACATCGCGGCTCCATGTCATTGGGTTATAAATGACTCTTCTATAGTGTATAGTGTCTATCAATGAGCATGTAAAGGTATTCGAGTAGCTAGAGATACGGAGCAAGTTAAAGTCGATGCACGAGAAGAGCCTAGAGAACGGCGAGATATGTCGCAAAAGAGCGTACCGCCAACAAAAATCATGACCAAAGCATGTTTTCCCACGTCGGCATGGAGTCCACGAGGAAAGAATCCATCTGGGACCTGGGACCATCTAACACGATTCAAAAATGAGCCCACAGCTCTATTTTCCTGCGCAAGTCCTGTACAAGACAAGCCCGGACAGCGCAATAGAGTAGCCTGACGTTCATCGTTAGATGAGTAAACGTGGGAATCAACGATTTAAAACCGTACCAAAAATTTGTAGTGGCGTGATAGGCGCACCGAACAGAAGCACCGAACCGACGATAAGCAGTATATCCTTGTGAAAAATCCACATTTAGAACCATGGCTATGCAAACGTGCGTTATCACAACCGACCTTGAACACTCCGGCTAGTGTCAATATCAAGCCGCTACCGGCGCCCACCAAGAAGACGGCGGCGATGTTGAGCAAAAATGCCAGCAACGCATTAGAAACAAGGACCGCCCAGCTTATCTTCCCAGCGGCGATTGCGTAAAAGGGTTGGAGACCTTCCGTAAAAGGCAGAACAATAAGGTTGATGGCAGCGCAAACTGGTGCATAATAATGCAACGACACGAGCGGGTCCATCTTGAGTCCGTGAAGAAGGATCTCAATCATGACTAGACGGGACGCCTCGAACTAGATCCATTCCTGCGTTAATGGGGGCACATTGAAAAGACTAGTGGAGTGGCAATACGTACAGCGACGGCAGCGGCTTGTGTTAGGAATCCAGTGAGATTAAAGTGAAGCTCCCCGCGCGAAGCAAGGGCAACACCTATTGAGATCATGCACACGATCACACCTAGCGTTCGATTTGGTTCTTTCATCCGACTAATCCAAGAGATCAGAAGGATCGCGACCGGCGTGAAAGCCTATTAGTTTGCGAGTTAGCACGTAAGGCGGAGATAGATGGAAAGAAGCCGTTTGGCAGGTAGAGCGGGCGTACTTTGAGCATCTGGATGTACGCAATGCTAAGGTACAGGTACGCAGTGTTACTGAGGATGAGACTGCCGCTGAAGAGTAGTCCGATAGGGAGAATGGAGTGCATGAACACTGTTCGAGACACGTGGACGTCCTTGACGCCATCCAGGAGACTAGTTGTGCGTTGAAGTATTCTGGTGCCAATAGCCTATCCCATGATCAAATCAGACACCGACAACAAAGAAGGGAGGGGTTGACTGACAGCGAAAGTGAGATGCCAAGTGACAAGAAAGACAGGGTAGCGGAATTCATAGGTGTTGTACACACGGTTGTTGTACAGAATGACAGAAGAACTGAGGACTATCCATACAGGGATGATAGCTGCAGCGGGAATTTTGGTACGCTGCGGTTTGGATGGGGTCGTGGCGGGTGTTGGGAGTGACGGAGACTGGACATTGCTGAATGGTGGCTGCCCAGTTTGTGCATTGAAAGAAATGGAGTCTTGGTCGTGTTCTTGTACTTGGAGCTGTGCAAGCTCGAGTTTCTCAGCGGCGTCCTGCGTCTGGCTGTTCTTTTCGTCCTGGGCCATGTGGGAGTAAGGAGAGGGTGGAAGGACGTGGAGGGAGAGGGGGAGGGAGTGTGGGCAGGAGGGAACGACTTGAGGTGACCGTTCAACGGCAGGCTGATACATAATAAGGGCGGTTTGTGCTGCTCTTGGCTGTTGATGCAAATTTCCGCAAAAAGCAATATCGACAGAAATTGCCTCGTATCTTTCTTCCCCCCCGATACTTTTTGGGCACAACATCCAACACCTTTTGGACTTGTTTTAAACTCTAATTGTACGCTTATGCTGTCAGGATTTTGACATGTTCAAGGCAAGTTCATGCCCTGCTTGAGCCAGTTGACCTACTGTACATGCCTGTCCGCGATCGCTATAGGAACCTTTGCGCGTTTCGACTGCTACCGTCCATCATTTTCCAGGTTTCAGTTTGTCAACTAGATGTCCTTCATTCAAGCCCGTTGCATTTTTCTCCACCTCCCGATCACGTCGGACTCTAAATCAACACCAGATCTCACACAAAGCACCCTTTTTTTTCTTGCCCACCAGGTCTTGGAAACCTGGTCGCAGACGAGCTGAGATTCAGCCTCGCTACGAGTGGCTTGGTTTAAACATGATCTTGCACTATCTCATGTCTATGTATGCCTGCTCTGGCAGCTGAAAACAAACACTTGTCTTGGGGCCACGATCGATAGCTGCCTAGATGAAATGTGATGGCGACAAGAGCCTCCTTAGGTTATGATGGCGGATAATCCTAGCCTTTTTTCATGCCAAACTAGAGGCATCACTTTCCTAATATTTTGAACAGTGGCACCAGACTTCTACCCAATGGTACGTTCTGGATCTCTGGAGTGGCGAGTCTGTTCACTCTCCGGAGTCTGTAGAATTCAAATATTACCCAGGGTCCCCTTGCCATCACGATTTGTCGGTCATAGGGGTACTTCATACCCACGGACAGTGTTGAATCCAGGCCCCAGGGGGAGAATGTTTTTTTTTCGCGTGATATGTACGTTGAAATATGTGTAATGTACCGTACCCATGATGTTTGACAGATAGGCTTGGTGCGTGTCTCCGACTCCTTCACTTTGCATGGCGTTTTTGGTGAGTGGTGCCTCTGATACCTACCGTGTAGGGGTCATATCCACTCCAAAATCCTCAGTATGACCACCCACCGCCCATCTCATCGTTAGTCCTTGGATCAAACAATGTAACCCATCTTGCGAACAGTTTAATTCTGGAGTCTTGGCCCATTGGAACCGCTTTCTGGTCCGCAGAGACCAGGATCTCGAATGTTGATATAGTTCGCCTTAGGCGACCTTTCCCCAAACGTAGCTGCAGCGACGAACATATTAATGCAAACGGTGAGCTCGTTGAAATCATGAACAAGTGCTAAGTCATGAAGGGAAAGATCCAGTTCGTCGACTTTTCTCACCAAGAATCCCCTCGTGTTTCGGTTCAAATCTCCAGCACATATTTCCCGTCCAAAATTAACAATCTCCCCTCAAATCTCACCCCGGTGGGAATGGAAACCTTTGTTTGAACATAGCTTCAAACAATAAGTCGTGGCATGCGTAACCTAGTACTTAGCTGGCAGACTGAACTCTATCTACTAGGCGCGAACTTCTGTCGCCGCACTACCTCCGCGGCTTTTACTTGTGGACCGTGGCTTATCTCGTGCTGTCAGCTGGCAAGCTCTTGCGGCACGCAATATTGTTGCCTTGGACGCAGATCTTCATTTTATACTCATCAGAACTACTTATGCTTTGAAGATGTTTGTTACGAGAATATGCTAGCAATGTTATGCCAGTCGACAATCAATGATTTGCCTTGTACTTTTGATGCTGGCACGCTCATGGGGCCTTGGTCGGCGCCAATAGGTGATGTTCTTCTAAGTAATCTCACTATCTACTTTACGAGATCGAGTAGCCCACAAACCGGTTACTCAGTGACTGTAGGAAGACACGCACATACAAGTCCTGCCTTCGAAATGACCTCAGCATGGCAGCTGTTCGAGAAGGTGTTTCAACCCTTGTCCAGACACTTTGTCGTCACTAATACATACATGTTATGCCCTGGTCCGCTGTCAGGTCAAGGCACGCCCGAACCCCTGGAGTCGTCTAGCATCGCCCTCGACTTCGCGAGCTCAGACAATCAACGTCATACTTTTCGGTGAAACAGTCGAGACACGCGCAGTCATCAACCTTTTAGCTCAGAAAGAGATTGCAAAAGTCTCGGAAGTCTCGAAACGAGTGGATGGCTATTTGCTGCAAACGACGCGCTACGACATCTGTTTCGATGATCTGCACTGGCGCATATTCGATACCATTGGCCTCGAAGACTCCCATATCGACCTGAAGAGTTATTACAAGGCTCTCGAAATGGCTTACAAACTCTTCACAAAGCTGAGGGCCTCTGGTGGCGTCCACCTCCTGCTGTTCGCGGCGGAAAGTTCGGGGCACAAGCAATCATGGAAAGAAACCACCTGCTTTTCTCCGCGGTCATCTGCCGCTCAGTGGCACCCGTAGCACTTGTTCTCACTCACCCCGAGTCGACGATTTGGCCATACAATGACCACATCTACCTCTGCAATGATTATGCGTGTGTTCCCACTCCCAAAAACGAAAGAGACCAGAGGTACATGGAGTCGCAGGAGAAAATTCGTGAGCTTCTGAAAAGGTGCTACCTTCAAAATGAAGCATTTCTACCTGAACAATATCGCTGGTTCGCTCGTCTTGGGAGAAAGATGCGGAACTTTATCTATTGGAAGGAAGTACCAGTGTTGACGAAGCATTGCAAGCTGGAGGCAGAAAGCTCACCGGTGTGATGGAGCGAGGGGATGCATGGCCGACTTGCGAATAGCAACTCGGGTTACTGGCAGGAGTAGAAGGTCAAGAGGAGGTAATCAGGTTTATACATACCATCCACTTTGAGATAAAGATTGCGTCAAAGAGCCTGATTTGACCGGACTCAATTCAGTGAGCTGGGAATACTACTACCCTATGAGATTTCTTGCGCGATAAGCCAGGGAGAGGTCGATCCATTCAAATTCCTTCTGAGGTGTCTTTAAGCGTGTCACTCACGCGGCATCGTTAATACTGTTGACCTTTCGATAATGCGTCATCTGCTCCCTGGGGACCAGTAAAGAGTCAACAAGGATCGCATCCGCGCGCAACTGTCGTGTTATGTGACCTACAGCTCGAGAACGGCGGCTGCTTACCATTTTGCTGTTTGCTGTACTAATCGGGCCTGCATTTCATGATACTCTTTCCGAGATTGCCCAAGTATCGCCGTGCATAAAGGTGATGTAGTAAATGAACACAGCTTTCCATTGATGTTACGGGGGCTGCTGGAGTCTGGACCAAGTCTGGACGCACAAGAACGATGATCGAGGTCCGACGTCGGAACCACCGAGTTTGCATACTCGCAGGGGAAAACACGTTTGAAGACAATAAACAAAGCGTACTGGGGCTAGCTCTGCACGTATCTTACCGCTTCCGCCTCGTACTGCTTCGCGTCGCAACCGCCCCGCCCCCGCCTTCGGCGATAGACCCCCTCGAACCAGTGCTCTTCCGCTTGGTCGGCGACGCAAGGTCTGTATGGTCCGGCGAAGTCGACGATGCCATCGAGAGCCTCGACGACCGGCGCGTCGGCGTCTTGGCCTCGGATAACCGTGCCTTTGCCTTACCCTTGGTAGCAGCGGGTGCAGTCACCTTGGCTGGTGCCATCGGCTTGGCGCTCGCTTTCGACTTGGTCGACGTGCCAAAGAATCCCGAGCTCCGCGTACGTCGTGAGGTGCGTGAGGGAAGTGGCGCGATCGCGTCGTCCTCTTCCTCTTGCTCGTCCATTTCCGTGTCTTCGTCGCCGTGTGCGTCATCTTGTCCGTGCTCGTCATTGTCTTCGTCCATCAATGCGCCGGGTATACTGTGACTCAAGTCCCTACTTGACGTTCTCGCAGACCGCGTCGACGGTCGGGTGGCACCACTGATAGTCGTCGTGGTACTCTTTGAACCGCGTTGGGGTTGGGAACGAGAAGGACGTGAAGGAGTCTCAGACTCCCTTCCCGTGCGCGTGCTTCGCTTGGGGGAATGAGTGGGTGTAGGCTGCGACACACGATCGTCCTCTTCATCGTCCTCGCTATCACTTTCGTCTTCATGCTCATCATGTTGATCTTCATCATCTTCCTCGGGATGGAACGCGCCAGGCGGTGCACGCGATCTACTCGGGGTGGAAGCGACGCTCGTGTTCAGAGTCTTGTCCCCTTCCCGAGAGGGCGGGACACGAGCGCGACGTGGCGGAGAGGCATGCGAAGCACGTTCACTCCAGCTCAGGTTCTTCTTCCCCTGCCCACCTACACCGCCATTCTGCACTGCAGTCCTGCTCCCGCTGAACACGCTGAACCCAAGTTCCGATCCAGCTCCATGATCCTCGTCCACGACCTCGTCGGCGTGGCGCGTATGGAGGGTAAAGTCTGGGGCGCTGCTTTTATCATACGTGAGGAACTCTCCAGTGTCCTCTTCGTCCTCATCCGTCGCGGCCTCTTCCCGTCCCTCTTCGCCTGACTCGTCGTGACGGTCCTCTTCGATGATTTCGACATCAGACCCAGATCCCATGCTCACGTCTTCCCCATCGCTTTCACCTCTCTGTGCCTGTCCGTTTTGTTTGGCCGTGTTGGCGGCCTGCTCTGTATGTTTGGCAGTGCTAGAGCTTGCCAGCGCGCTGCTCACGTCAATCGACGTTGTCGCAGCCGTGCCTGAAGGAGGCTTGTAAAATGCATTCGGGGCATTTTTTGCGCTACCAGCAGTGTCGAACAGTGAGACATGGGCAGCAGGCTTTGGAACAGCACTCGGTCCACCCACTGCGCTGCCGGAAAACAGCATCTTGGCCCGTTCTGTAATCACGCCCCTACGCGTGCCCGCACCTGTGGCAGAGGGGATTGGCGACCCAAACGCTGTAAATTTGGGTGTTGGGGGCGCTTGATGACGGAAAGTTGGCCGAGATACGTGTGAGGCAAACGGAGATGCAGAAGCCGACGTTGAAAGCGGCGGCTGGCTAACGTTGCCAATCGTCGATACAGGAGCTGGTGCTGCCTTGCTTGTAAAGCTAGCACCAATTGCCGAGGACGAAAGCGAACCTGAAGCGGAAGGTGCTGGCGATTCCATACTTGCACCGACATCTTCCCAGCTCGCGCTCAAGCTTAGCTCAGCCACCAGAGGTTTTCTCGTAGGAGCAGGAGCATTCAGTCTCGGCGTCAGTGTTGACGGGTTGGCGCGGACACCCGCAGCTACCTTGCCGATCTCATCTTCTAGGAGCGTGCGCTCTGAGGGCGGGAGCGTTGCAAAAAGATCCTGAATGATCGACTTTCGGTCCAAAGTGGCTTGGGAGGCGATACTTGTGGACGTGCCACTTCCGGGGGAAGAGACGGAAGAAAATTGGCGGTCGAGTTTGATCGCATTTACGTAATCCCCAGACTGGATCGCGCGTACACAAAGGAGGTCTTGTAGGATTGATATTGCTTGCGAGGACAGTACAGGTATGGAAGGCGTAGATGTAATGTGAGTGTTGACGCTGGACAACAAAGAGGATGTCGAGAATTGGGAAGGGAGTGCGTATGAGTGTAGAAATGATTGTTCGTAAGACGAGAGCGGGAATGCAAGAAGTTGAGCGAGGGGTTCCTGTTTGGGTGTTGCTGGTGAAAATTTGGGCATTAGTTTATGCCACGAAAGAAGATCTAAACACGCACGCATCAAACACCAGCCGACTATTTTTCCAAGCAGCCTTTCCCTAGTACTGCTGCCCTCTGGGAACGATTTTTGATATGCCCACGCATCCATGAATGACAGCTGAACAAGCGAGAGTGCGTAGATGTCGATGTCATCTGGTTCAGTGAGCAGAGGCTTGGCAGAGCGGATGTACTTGACAACAAGCGTTGCGGTCGCAGGGGAGGTGCCACTGGCAAAGGAAGCGGGCGAAGACGACAGAGAGATTGCCTGAAGGATTTTGGAGACATAGTCTCTATTCAAACGGGCATCCGAAAGTATGGAGACAGCTTTCTGGAAGCGAATAAATCAGAATAGCTGATCAGAGAAACAAAGAGATGGAATGTTCCGTAGATAGGAAGACGTACAGAAAGGTGAGTACCCCTGTCCAACAACCAATACGCGTCTGCCAATGTCGCAAACTGGGGTGCTATGCATCGGTCCTGTAAATAGCGGACCTCCCAACCTGGGTTGGTTTCCTTTGTGTCTATGTCCCAAGCCCACTTGAGAAGGATGTACACTAGGCAATCTTTTTTGAGAATGTCATAAGCGCTTTGATCGATCACGTCGAGGAGTTTCCTGAGAGACGCCCAGTCGGTTGGTGGGAAGAATATGTCGGGGCTGCGTATGCCACCGCGAATAAGGAGGACATCAAATATGAGCAAGTCAGACATGCGTGCGCGACGAGACTCGATGGACTGTGTCTTGTGCAAGGTGAATGGGAATACACTGGGTTTTGAGCCAGTGGCCGGTGAGAAACGCGCGAGCCAGTCATCGACGTTGGACACGGCGTGAGGATGGTCATAATCCTGTGTAATGATACGCTGTCAGCGTTGTGGACGGCGACGAGGACGAGACGTACGACGTCCATGGTAGTGTTCGCGTTCAAGTACAATGCCAGCAAATGTCTGAACCACCACGCGTCGCTGATGTAATATACCTTCCGGATCCCGACGCCGATCCCGCCTTCCCTGACGTCGTTGTCAGCTCATCACCCATCGTCCATGTCAAGACCAGCGCCATCCCCATCGCTGCGCACGCCGCCCCACCCGACGCTGCCAGCCGCGCCGACGTTCAGGCGGCCCCCACAGCCCCGCATCCCATCGCACACACGCACACCGACCGTAGCACCCAAGCCAAAACCTACAACAGCCGTCACCGGAAAACCCCTCCGTACTTCAAAGACCACAGAGAAACTCGTTGTCCTCCCCTCCGCACCACAGACAAAGCCGCTACTCGTTCCGCCAGGTGCAGGTTATCCCGGAGCACCAGAGGAGGATGTTCTTGGCTACGAGACCGACGCTGGCCTTGTCCGCGAGTACAAGAGTGCCGCAGAGCGCATGAGCAAGAAGCAGAGAGAAAAGGCAGGCTATAACCGCATCACAGCCTATTGTCTCGCAGAGGAAATCAAGATGAAGCTTCTCGTTGGCTTCCTCAAACGGGAACACAACGTACAGCCCAGGGTGTTTGACGAGGCTATATATGTGGTTAGTGTCCCTTCCTCCCGTTTGCACCCGTCTGAATCTATCCTGCTGTGATGCTTGTGCTCAGATGTACCATCTGCCACTCTTACCGGGTTATTCACCATCTACGACTGTTCGTTCTGCGAGCGCACCCACCAAAGCCCACCTCACTCGCCTCTCAGAGGCAGAAGAGAATGGCTACCAAGGATCGTACTTTGCCAGCCCTCGCCCACGGTCGCGCGAAGAGATTTCAAGGCGGGAGGATGACGGCTATGTCACAGAGGGCAGGGAGGGCGGTTATGTGACTGAAGGCAGTCCCATCGATGCGACGAGAGAAAGTGGCCGCTCGCGGATACTCACCTTTGCGGTAGAGTCCGAGGTCGAGGCCGGCCGCGAGACAGAAGCAGATGCTGGATTCGTCACCGACACTGCAGTAGAGACAGAGGTAGAACAGGACAGCCCCCGAGAGAGAAAGAAACAGCAAACGCCTACCTCTGCTAAAGCTTTGCCCCAACAGGACCCTGAAACAGAGTCAGAGGAACTCGTTGCCGAGGTCGTCTTTTTTGCTTATGGAGTTGCGGTATTTTATGGCTTCAATGAAGCTCAAGAACGGAATATCATCGATGATCTTGCGAACGCTGGCATTTTCCGTCGTACGATAAAGGCGATTGATTGGGAGATCGAAGAATTTCATTTTGCCGTACGTTCCGCACATTACACTGATCCGACAATCTCTTCCGCCCAGTGGTAATTATGTCACACCCAGATTGATCCATCCATTGTCCATCCAAGGATATACAATGATTTTTTTAGTATGTTATTCATGACTCTTTGCTATCTGAGACCCTTCACCATTTATAGCATTCAAGTCCCCATCTCATCTTCTCAAGCTTTCCGTTGCACACGCCCTCGCACAGTCCACCCTGCTGGCAATGTACGAGAGCACTGCTTCTCGCGTCCTCTCAGATCCGCTCGCACTCTCTATCCCACGTCAACTCGCCGAATCCGGTGTGCTCTCCTTGAAGCGCAGGGACGCACTCCGCTTGACGGGTCGACTCTTCAAGCTCCGTCGCGATGTAAACCTCGTCTCAAACGTCCTTGACGTGCCCGAACTCTTCTGGGCAGAGGCCAGTCTTGGTGGACTTTACGAGAGCGTGAGGGAGTACATGGAGGTCGAAGGGCGTGTCAGGGCCTTAAATGAGAAGCTCCTTGTCGCGACCGACTTCGTGCGTGCTCCCGTTCCTTGCTTTTCGAGGCTGATTCCAGAGGTTACGTGCGCCAGCTTGACGCGATACATGATCATCTCAATAACAGTGCCATGGAACGGATAACTTGGATCGTGATATGGTATTGTCCGCTTGCGTCTGCTTACCCATTGACTGACGTTGCTTCGTCAGGCTTATTATTCTCGTCATTTTCGTCGAAGTGGTGAGTTGCCTTTCTTTTTGTTATGAACGCTGATTCTCATTTCTTTGTACAGGGTGAAGTGTTTGCCCGCTGCGTTGTGCATGAGTCCCTCCCTGGCTCTAGCGCTGGACATGCTGTGATCAAAGGGCTAATGCCTCGTGGAGGGCTGGTGAAGATACTCATCAGAGTCCTCGATAGCCTCAAGGGGTCGTAACTGGAATGGCAGTGAGGTGCTGACTTCGATTACATCGGTGAGTTGACGAGCTTCGTGGTGGGAGATCGACATCTGGTTGTCCATTGACTTGTATAGTACCAGTTTTTTGTCACATTTATCCTCGTTGCTTCTGAAGGATCAATTTCTTGTGGAAACAGTGTGAGGCAGGTTGTCGCGTCTTGAAGAACAAGTTAGCCGCTCCGCTTGGCAAGTCGACACTTGATCATGTGCATGTACTTATGATCGAAGTCACGTCGATCAACTCATCACAACAATACTGAAGCACTGACAATTTTTTTTCCGTTCACGATGGTTGTGTTTCAACAGGTGTCGTGTGCCGTCTTAGAGATGGCCCGCCCGTATCTGCTTGCTGTGAAAAAAAAAGGTTGGGCAAGCGGACCTATGGCCCTCAGTGGGATATCCCTGTATGACTTGCAACAGTGACTAGTGTGGTCAAAATCGTCACACCCGAACGTTTTGCCATTGTTGGGGATAATCAGCGACGCCAGTTTATACCCCGACATACCCGCCATGGTGTGCCCATGGACCGAAAACGGTGCACTGCCGACCTACCTTGAGACAAACGACTTGACGCTCGCAAACAGGTTCATCTTGGTAACTTACATCTCCGAACATGTGTGGTCAGAATCGACTGAACTATCGTTTTACAGATTAACGATGTGGCGTGCGCGATTATGTCTCGCTTTTCTGACACAGCACAGACATTCCTATCGTTCCGAATACACTCATTTTGAATGAATCATTTCTACCCGATACAGCCATCCTCCCGCATTTCCTTGACTAACCGTCTGGCCATTTTGTAGAGTACAAGGTAGGCTGCGTCCCGGGACTCTGGGATGACCCCCGGGAGAAATTGGGCGACTCACCAATAGCGAAGCGTGTTGTTGTTTTTCCGTGGGTTCCGGGGCAGTGTACTGCGTGATGCGACTTAGATGCAACCGCATCGCAGGATGGTCTGCGCCCTCTCAACTATCTACCGGCATTTGCTTATATGTACACCCGACTGATCGTCCATCTCTTTATCAAACTCCTTGGGCCACCGAGCCGCCTCAACGTACTTTCAATTCAATATGGCTTCTTCTCTGCAGACAGTCGCACAATACATCCAGCTAAAGGACTACTTGTCTCGTATGCCTATTATTTACTTCCTGCCCATACAGCTTACTGTTCTCCCTAGTTGTGGCCACCACCGCTGTCGGGTATGATTATAGTGAGTGACCTCCTTTCGTTTCTTAAACACGTCGGACAAACATGAAACATTCGAATTAGTCCTTACATTTCCAAGGGAGGTAGGCTTTGCGTCATGATACGCATATCTCAATCACTGACGATTATTTAGATAGAATATATTTGGGTGGCTAGATCTTCTTCTCGGGTTGACAATCTATTCTGATATGATGATAGAACAAGCCGTGGACATGGGTGTCCACCTTGTTTGTCCTTGTACGCATCTTCGTCATATATAGTGAAACATGCTGATTTTTAGGCTCGTTATTTCGGAATATGCTCTGCCATGTATGTGTACACCTTCTGCAACATATTAAGCCTCAGTTGATCCTGGTTTGTGCATTAGAATCTTTGCCATCTGTGTGTCCCAAACTCAAAATACTGAGTTTGTCGATCTGACTTGACCTGATCAAAGGGGGGAGTTCTTTTCTTCCTGGTCCTGCAAAGGTATCTTCACACCCTTCTGGTTATCTGCCTTCAGATGATACTTACAAATTTCAACTACCGTAGATGTATGTATTCTCATACTTCAGCTGTGTACTAATCAATCATTTCCGAGAACATGTAGATGTGAGCATGTTTGCTGGTGTTTCCAATTGACGAACCGTTCTAATTATGATCGCTCGCAAGGCGGCGCATCTCTTCTTATTGGCGAGTGGAGCTTCTGGATTTTTATGTGTGCTGCAGATTGTAAGATTTCACGTTTACTTCCAGTGCAACTGATCGCATTGGCAGGTACAGTGGTAATGATTCTCCGTGTGCAGGCATTATACAATCGATCAAGGTTTATCACTGGCGCCCTCTTCACGTTTTACGCTATGCAAGCTATCTCGTTTCTTGTATATTTTGTCATTCTCGGTGCTCGATTGGGCTCTGGTGAAAGTAAGTTAAAATGGTCTTATATTATGCATGATTAACAGGATGCCCCTGGTTGTCTGTGTAGTGCATACTGCTCGAGTGTTCCAGTTTTCAATTTGCGTCTCGACAGACTTTTTCGGCGGGTCCTTTTGGCTTCAAGCTTTGCCTGGTGCTTTCCAGATCACTCTCGGTGCATTGATGTGCCTCCTGATCGCCATTCAAATCATCAAGGAGTCAATTCAAATGTACAAGACTACAAAATGTTTCCAACTCAACCGTTACATGAAACACATCTTGAGGGAAGGCATGATCTACTTTATTGTGTATGTATGTCCACATAGTTTTTCTATTTCCCCTTTCTCCTTCCATACCGCCAGGCTAACAGCACATTATTATGGGTAGCATCCTGATATTCCCAGTCCTTTACATGCTGCTTAGCTCGAGCATGAATACAGCAGACGGATGGTTTTTTCTACTGACTGCGGTGGTACAACAAATACCTCCCATTACTCTCATTCCTCGATTCATCTTGAGTTTGCGGGAGCTTTATGCGCGCGATCTTCGAGGTAGACGAGGAAGTGACATTGACACAGTGTTCAATTTGCCGTCAGAGTTCAGGCATGGTACCGTTCAGAGCACAATCATATTCGCAGATCCTGGGCAGGACGAGGGCGAAGAGTGGGCAGATGTTGAAATACAGACGGAAGAGGAGAACCTGGGGATTCGCTGCATTAGTAGTGTGTGATGGAGATAACTCTATGGTGTCTGTTTGTTGCTACGCTAATCCCTTATTTAATTATGCACATCATACTATCGTATCCCGCAATCAAGATTCGGACGTGCGAGCTAAGGAGTGTGAAAGTCACGTACAAGTTGCGTTGTGTAGTCGTAGTCGTCAGGGTAATGGGAGGCCGCTTTATTTAGCAGGACAATCATTTTATAAGTTAGAGGACAGATAGTGCATGCCCAAGTCCTATGACATGTACTGTATCACCCGTCTCCACTACATCTTTTTGGATACACTCTAACCAGACCCATCAAGATTGGCCTGGAAAGATGTCGAGTGGATGGTGATCAATGTGTACTGTTGCATGCGCCTGGTTTTTAGTGAGGCGTGTCCCAGATCACCACTCTCAAGTGGGATCAGTATCGGATCGGGGGGATAGGTTCCGCGCGAATGCTAGCCAGATCGACAGCTTGATCAATCGCATCGTCTATCTCTCCAATGAGAGCGCTGTTGGAGAGACAGACTGAGCATCTCATTCTCACAGATGGGACTGAACGCACATCATGTCGCCTTTGACGAGGTAGAGCCCGAGGGGGATTTCCTCGACGCCTTCTTCCATGCTGTACACGCGCTCCTTGGACTCGGAAAGAACGACGTTGGATTTTTGGTCAAAGCCTGCGAGTACGCCCTGTTTACGAGCGCGATGAAGCAGATCGTCGGAGCGACCAAGACTCTTGGGGAAGAGACTCACCACGATTGCCCTGCCATCTTGGAGTACGAGAAGTACACGACCTGGGGAGAAGAACATTAATACACGGAGATCGATGTGAGTCTTTGGCTCACGGTCGACGTAGCCTTGTAGGCTGGCCATTTTGGACTACGCGTGCGCGCGTGGTAGATGGTCGATGGCCTGGTATGCGGGGTCTTGCCATATTGGGATGGCACAGCCACGTGGGCTTGAGGCGCGATCCCTTGGGTTTGTCAGCGACTACACCAGAGCATCCAACCACCATGTACAATGGAATTGGGTTAAACACTCCCCGTGGAAGGTACGTCTTTTGGATTCTCTGATAATGAACATGTCATCCTGATTTTAACCAGTGGAACAAACGGATATGTGCAGCGGAATCTGTCTGTCCTTCGAACACACGAGACCGCGGCCGAGCGCGCCGAGGCATGGGACGTCGCACCTCCCAAACACAGGGAGCCCGACGAAGCGATTCTGGAGCACGAACGAAAACGAAAAGTAGAGGTCAAGTGTCTAGAGCTGCAGCTGAAGCTCGAGGATGATGGGTCTGTCACGCATTTGTTTTTGCCTCGTCCTCTTTTATTAATACTTTGTTTAACAGACTTGAGGAGGCGGAGATCGAAGTAAAAGTAGCAGCACTCCGTGAAGAGTTGTTGGCCGACCTTGCTTCGCTTGCGACCTCTGCCAAAAAACTGAAAGCATCCGACACGCATGGGATCGCGGCCGCCAAAAAAGTGGAGTTGGACAAGATGGCTCGTGCACTCGGTACCCGCAGAGACTATACGGAAGGCGACGCCTTTGATCGCGAGAAGCAAGAAGATAACAAGCGGATACGGCTCGTTGAGCGCGAGGAACGGGACAGGAAACGGGAGGAGGAGCGAACACGGATGCAGAAGCAACGTCAGCGGTGGGAGACCGATAAGCGGGAACGCGATCGTCAGAGGAGAAGAGAGGAGGACCGAGCGAGGCGAGTTGAACGTGAAGCAGACAGGCGATAGGCAATGCGGCAAGTCATGTCCCCATGAACATCTCGATTTTATTTCGTTGTATTCCATTCTAATGGCCCTGTAATCATACAAAGTTGTCATCACCGTGCTGTCGTCTGCTGTCCCCCTGAATTCTCCTTCAACCGGTCCACCGACGACGCATCAGGCGCATTCGCAGCAGGAATCTCGAGCATACTCGCGCCTTCTTTTCTGCCCGTCTTGGAGTCACCCTTGAACCCTAGATAGTACACTCTGCACACATCTCCGCCAACCGAGTTCCCCTGCCCGCAGTCAGAATCAAGTTCGCAGTGAGCGTAGGACCATATAAAGCAACCTCAAAGGAAAAGAAGCCTGCCTGCGGAATACCGAATCCAGGCAAAGGGCATGGTGCGATATTCAACAAGAACACGACTCACGAAATAGAGGCTCAACGTGTGCACGCTCGTGAATGCCGCTACCCTCAGAGGGTACTCCACAGCCCCCGTCTCGCCTTCGAGAAGGCTCATGTCGAGGTGCGGCTTCGTGTTCTCCGCATCTGTAAAATCAATGATGGTCGGGTAGTTGGCAAAGATCTTGAGATTCCGTGGCGTCGTCTCGCCCCGCCCTATTGAGACGTACGGGGATCCGTGCATACCAGTGATACGCAAGCACGGGTAGATCAAGAGAGGCGATGCACAAAGAACGGGTCACATGAAAGGGATGCATATCAGCGATCGCGGCGTGCTGGTGCACAGGATAGAGAGACAAAAAGAGGGTGCTTTACCGAGTTTGAGTATGACAGACTTGATGCGCACGTTTTGGGAAAAGGGAACGTGTATGATCATCTGCGAGTAGGGTCGCTATATGATATCACCAGGCTCACCGTGGTTCGTCCTTACCTGATCGTCCACGCCTGAATCGGCGAACTGGGTCGTATCATCACGATCAGACCATGGCTTGATAAGTTCTTTCGCTTGCTCTGGCACAACGAGATTCAGTCCATGCACGCTGCAATGGAGGACGATCAATCACAGTCGCTCTGGACGGTACATAGGCTTACTGGTCCCGATCAATGTAAGCGAACAAGTTTGAGTGGTCTGCACCGTTCAAATCCGCAGCGACTGAATTATTCGAGTGTTGGTCTGACATGTTTATCGTCAACCTTCCAAACTGGGAAACTAGACATAAACAAAACCATAAGAAATTTAGTCTTTTCAAAACACGGCCATGAACAGGCTCCGTTTTGCTTCTACACTACAAAGGTCATGGACACACACTCATAGTCGCGCTCTGAGGCTTTATTCATCCTCTGGAAAACCAACCCAAACAGCCCAGGTTGCCTCCGACGCGCCAACACCGGCCTCTGCTCCCGGAGTACCTCTCGCAGATATCCCCCAAGATGGGTTCATCCCAGACCTCATGCAGTACGACAAACTCCTTGACGAACACTCCGTCGCCGACTTTCCTCCCACCAACCGTGCCCCGTTTGCCAACCGCGTCATCGTCCGCAACGACCCTTCCATGGTCACCGGCAACTTTTACGACGCCTCCGCGCAGGACGCCTCGACACCCAAAGACGAGGCGGCCGAAGAGGACATGGAGGACCTCGACGAGGAGGAGGCGATGGGCGACGTCGGCGACACGACCAGCGAGTGCCCCCTCACGCCCCAGCAGATCGCCAAGCTGCACATCTACCCACTCCTCATGCGCCGCGTCACACAGCAGACCGGCAAGGGCAAGATCCACTCCATGTACTCCCTCGTCGTCGTCGGCGACGGGAACGGCCTTGTCGGGTACGGCGAGGGCAAGGACGCCGAGGCCGCGGTCGCGCGTGAAAAGGCGCTTGCCAAGGCGCTACGGTCGATGGACTATGTCGAGCGGTTCGAGTACCGGACGTTGTGGACGGAGATGGAGAGCAAGTTTGGGGGCACCAAGATTATTTTGCGGCCAAGGCCTGTTGGGTTTGGGTTGCGGTGTAATCCAAACATACACCAGGTCCTCAAGGCGGCGGGTATCAAGGATGCAAGTGGAAAAGTATGGGGGAGTAGGAATCCACTTATGGTCATCAAGGGGCTATTTAGGATGCTGCAAGCTGGACACGCGCCGTTGGGTATGGGTGATGGGGTAGGGGGTGGTATGAGACGGTTGGACAAGGGGAGTGGCTTGAGGAACAAGAGTGCAATCGAACGAGACAGAGGAAGGAAGATGATTGACCTCAGGACGTTGTGACCCAGGCTCACCTCCCATATTTTACTCTACCCTATAGCGGAGTAGTGATGATGATATCAGCGTGCGGCGAGAGTTGCTGAGCGAACGAGCGAACTTGATGAATTAACTAGGCAAAGTATCTAATCTGACGATCAATGTATTCTAAGAATGCGATTTAATGAAGATAAGCGATGCTTCAGAAATCGCAGACTGCTTGAATAATCGACAAGTGGCAGCCAGACGATCCCCAACTGTCTCCCCGTTCAAAAACAGTTGCGCGACCTTATATCTGGTAACGCGAAGAAAACGGGGATCGAATTGTCAAAAATTGGCGTGTGTTCTTTCGCAGTTGTTGAGGTTGGACAGGTATATATTGGAAACGCCAAGATTATTATGAAGGCCAGCGACACACTCTCGGACGACCAACGTTCTGCGATCCTTTCGGTGTGCCAGCTTGTGCTACTTCACCGTTTTCGATCAGAAATTGAATTGTCCAGTTTCTGCTGAAGGATACCAGTCTCAGTAAGGAGCACCTCCACAAATCTATGTCGCATCTCGATTCTAGTCAGTATCAATTTTGTCCATCTGTTTTCACTTTCCAATAAACTTGGTCGTTATTGCTTACAGCTAACGTGGAGGACAATCTTGGTGACTCGTCCGCTGATTGCGTTGATAATGGTATGATTCAATCCCAGAGCACCAGGAAGATGCTGATTCCCTAATTCTTTGCTACCTGAACGCTCTCGATGATCGCTTGGCATGGTGTTTTGGATTATCTGTGTTCCCGTCTATCTGTCAAGCTCGTGTTGTCCACCGAGAAGTGGCAGTCCCCCAGTAGGTTGGATCACTGCAATAATAATAATTGATGACGTTGTAAGGTTGACATGGCGTGACAAGGCATTACATTCAAAATCAACCTAGAAGGTAACTTAAATAGGCATTGGATGGCTCTGAAGAGGAAGACGTTGAACAGCAGGTCAATGTAACAATGTACCATGAACACTGACCGTTGCTTCATGTTTGATGACCTTGACAATCCACGGTTTGTTGTCATCTTCATTGCCGGTGGGCGTCCGGTCGATATGAAGATGTGTGGTCTGCTCGTTGACAGCAAGTGCACGCACGCCATCCGCGTCCAAGGGGGACAGGCAGATAGTGAGTTTGACACCTTCGCCATTTTTAAGTTTGCCAGAAGTACCGGCAGCAAGGACAGTTAAAGCGGGACCAGATGCTACATGGTTACTAGACCGCGTGCTCAAGTGGATGTCGGTAAACCGACGACCGTTCGACCTTATTAATTCCAAAGTAGTGCCTTCCCTGAACTTGAAGAATCTGCCCATGCCACCGTCCACGACGGACCGAAAGAGGAGGCAGGGTCTGCCAGCAGAGCCATACGAGCCATCGGCGAGGAGAGTCTTGAGTATATCGACTTTGCACTTTGGTGCGTCGCAGTCATACTCAAACTCCAAATCGTAAAAGCCAATGTCTAAAAGGGCAAATTCATCTCCGGGTGGAATCATTGGAACCAATCGGAGAGTAGTCCATTTGAGGTTGACGAATACTTTCCCGATAGTGGTAGGCTGAGAGGACTGAAACGGAGTCAGGTGGGAAGTATAGACGGAGGTGCTTGATTAACCTGTTTGCTTTCATCCGTAGAGAGCCGGTTCGCCACGCCGCGCACATCCTTGCTGACGACACGTATTAAGTCCGCGCGTCGTCTCAGCTCGTATAGAGCATCTCCGGAGGGGAAGACTTTGGAACCCTCAGAGGACGATGCACCTTTGGATTGAAAAGCGGCGGAATCTTGAATCCTGTATTCACAGCGCACCGAAAGCTTCGTACATCTCGCGCACGCCTTGCCTGGATCCACATGACATTGCAAGCCCACCACTGTAATTACCGCAAGCTTCTCAGCGTCACAAAGTGAAGACATTTGAGAATCACTGATCACCTTGGCACCTTTTGCAAGACGTTTCTTCATGTGACGACTCTTGTGAAGCAGAGCCTGGAAGTGATAGCGTGGAAATCGGTTTTGCACCTTTCTTGCCCTTGCCTTTGATGTCGTCATAGACACACGGCAAGGATCGACGCTGACACCCCCCACAAGCAGGACGGGCACGGTCGCATTTGACTTTTCGCGCTGCAGTTATACCTGTGTTAACGTATATCGTATTACTGCAGTACCACGGAATGTTACCTTTACAATAATCACAACTCGGGGACATTTTGTTGCCTTTTCTTTCATTGTGCTCCGTCGGTGGAACCCAGGAAAAACTCTCTTCGGATGTGTACTTGAAAGGCAATGATGATGCATCTCGAAATTGCTCAGCAGGGATTTCACCTGGAATTGATGCTTCCAGACCCGCACGTCTAGCAGGCGCTGAGGTGGGTAGTGCTTGACGGTCCTCGAGAGAGTTGGTAAATAGTTTGGCATGATCAACCTTCCGATGATGAGCATTGGGACTAGGGGCGAAGAACTATAAGTGGCAAAATCGATAATAAAAAACCTGGCTTACTATCGAATGTGGTACTCCAGTTCCTCGATACGCTGGAGTGTGACTCAATCAGTGCTATTTTCCACAAAGAATCGGATCCGAACCTTCCAAGTTTGTCCACAGCCTGCCAGCCCACAGCGAAACACTGGTATGTGGGTCCCTATAACGTCTTCATGTGCAGACGTAACATGCTCCTGAAGCTCATGCGCGGTGTGATACATTACATGACTTGACTCTGGATTTGTAAAGTTCCCATAGGCACAGGCATATGGGTTCACAGAAATACTATAATAAGAATAAGAAGGTGATCAGACCTATCATACAGAAACTCACTCATCCGCAGTCGAAAGATCTGAATCAGATAGCTGCGCAGCTTGTGGCATAGGGGAAAGATCTAGGTTTCCTTCAGGTTCGGAAGATATCGCGGCCATTTTCGCATCATCGCCAATATCATCCTCTATTATTCTGCTTTCTAGGTATACTGCGCCTAGGATAAGTCAGCGTAGTTAAATGTATAACTGGAAAAGGTCAGAACCTTCGTGTGTTAATATTGGTATGTAGTTGCTAGTTACCTCCGCTATGAGGCGATCTTCCGATACCTCACCAGGTTTGAGCAATCCCTAAGACAAATCATAAGAGGCATTTAGAGGATTGTGAAACTGATATCGGACGGACATTCTGAAGAAGTGTTGTCCATTGACTGTCATGAGTTACCGCGACAGTAGCAGAAGGCATCTCGTGTAGCAAATGCTGGTTGATGATGTCAGAGGGGTGGAAGGGCTATACGCATCAATAGTCCTGAAGGACTCAACATCATGATGACGAGGAACTTACCTTTGTCACTTGAGGAAAGCGATGGATCGTAACATCATCCTCGTGGACGTTGTCGCGAGGCTGATCTCGGACGAGAAGGTTGCTGTCCGTGTTTGAGTTGTTACCTGTCCATGTTGAGGTATTCGACGTCGAACCACTGGTATTCCTAAAGGCTCCACTCCACAGATTTGAAAACCATGGACCACTGGAAAACTCGGCGCGGTATGGTCTGACAGAAGGAATGTCCGCCTTGACGGTAACCCATTTTGAACCCAGTATGCCGTCTCGAATGGCAATTTTGAATCCATTTATGAACACGCTTTGGTTTGGGATTCCGTTGTAGTACAGATTCGAGGGCCCTACACGCCAATCCATGGCTTGCGTGGTCTCCCAAGTATAACATGTTGGAATGTTACCTCTACCGACTTGCACAGCCTTGAAGTGGGCAGAGGCTTCACCCGTACCGGCACCCTGCTGATACGCAGCGAGGGACCAGGAACGTGCCTTGTGAAACCCAGTGATCAGATACAGGGAATCATGGCTGATGATGCGACCGAGTCGTTGTTCCGCAAATGTGTACCAGTCCACCGCGTGTTGAATTGCTGCTTCAAGAAACGGTCGTTCGTTCCGTAGATAGCAACGTTCAGCACCTTCAGGGAGGATGAGTACCGCGCCCTCCCGGGAAGACAACGTGAACTGATAATTTAGGGGACCTGGTTCCACACGCCTTGCGCAAAGTTAGTGGGGCCAGATATCGCGTGAGATCCTCGTGGTGAGGCCATGTCTCACCTTTCCGAATCTTCATCGGCCGTGTTTGTGTTCCTCACCCTTGTCACCGAGGAGGTTGAGATGACACGACCTGCACCCTCGGCCTCGGGGAATACAGTGATATCCCTGCTACTGAGTAGAATGGGGGTAAAGTTATCAGGCACACCAGTCTCTTCATGAAGTATGTGAGTGGGGGGTAAAGACACGTTGAAAAAGACATCAAAACTGCCGTCTTCTGGGACGACGACGCCAACATCTCCGATCTTGAGCCCTTCCTGACGATAGGTACCTGGAAGGCTCATGTTGGGCTCTGGCGTCCACAGCGGGTACCCACGACCTGAGACAAGGTGTCTCGCATAAACGTCTTGTGGGGAGTGCACTGCGGCCATGCTGAGTGAGGCGAACCTCGAGTGAAGCGTTTCAGCGCTCAATAATAATGGCGACTTGCTGTATGGTGGCGATGATGCTGTAGTACTATGCATGATTTGGCACTGGCGCTGCTCACTTCTAACCTCCAAGGTCGCGCCCAGGTGCGACTCTTTGCTCGTCCTGGCAGACGAAATCGTCATCACCAGCTTGTTGCAAGTAACAAGACATACACATAACCCGGTCTAGGCTGCCGCGGAAACTTGACACCCGAATTTCAACTTGTCGGGATGACGAGGAACATTACGATTGACTAAGATGGCAAATTGGGCTGACGGTTGTCGAGTCCTACCTGTCATCAATATTGACGTGCACGGGAGGAATTGTGGATGGTTGTGGGCCAACTTGAAGTTATACGTAAGGTCCCGCAATACTTTCAGCTCCCACTCCGATGATCTTTAGAAAACCTCAGTTACTGGCCTGACTCGAGCTGGGTTCATCAACACGTACTTTCAACATGCTCCCGGTGACAAACATGTTCCACACCTCAGGGTAGTCCTTCATGGATAGTTGGTGCTAATTGCGAAATTTCAAGTGTGGGATAGGCCGCTACGGGAATAAAATTGATTCCTGATCACTTCCGGGCGTGTCAGACAGCCTTGGCCTGGCCATTCCGAGACACTGATCGACACAACAAGATCAGACACCTGAGACCTCCGTCCCAATCGTCGACACGGTGCGGCATCCCCGCTCGACGTGCCATGTGACATCCGAGTCGCCCAATCACACGCGTTTTTCGTGGTCGGGTCATTGGCACGCCAAGTTGCAGGTGTCTTACACCAACCCGAAGCTGAGACAATGTACCTCTTGTCCTGCGCCGAGTTCGTGTCTAGATCAGCGGGTCACCTATTTCGAGCCAGATGTCTCACGCGGGTTTCTATGCCGAAGTCTCGAAGCGGTCCGCTGTTTTCTAGAACGTCCTGAGGCGGAATCTCTCGAATCGTTTGTTCCGCTTTTCTAGAATGTTTTGGATCACGCCACCACGGATTATATGTGGGTCAAAAATGCATTCAGGTCGTGGTGTGGTTTTTCGTGGCTGGTCGTACATAGACGTGAGGAAGTTCCGGTACACCTGGTACTGATACATAGAATGCTGGAAACAGCAAAAGGACAAAAAAAGGCGCAAGCGAAGAAGCAAGAACAACGAAGTCGGAGTCGCGAACGTCGAAGTGGCTAGATATGCAATGCCAGCTGACATGAAAAAAAATGTGAATGTGTACAAAACGTATGCCTTCAATCGTCTATGCGAAGTGGTGCATGCCTGTAATTGGAAAATAAGAGACAGACGTAGGGAACGACAACCCTGGAGCCTCCTATGAGGCCTCAGCGGTGGCGAATAGTTTTCCGGAGAACCAATGCCGCTTCGTCCGTGGTCGTGCAGCCTCACGACACTGCTCGTAGAAACGGGACCTAGTCGTACCAGCTTGCCCGGGCACACCCGCGAGTGTTGCAGACGTCGTTTCCGAAGCAGGTGGAGATGGCGAACGACGCCAAGGGGACGTAGGACTGGAGGTGAAAAAGGAATGGAATGGGAACACATCCGTGAACGAGCCTCTCCTCCCTCGATGCTCTTCCTCGCTACTGCTAGGCGGAGTTCGTGGTGGTGATGATGCCCGGGGAAACGAAAAGCGCCAGAGAGACGAAGACCATCGCTTCTCTTCACTTCCGTTCGAAGACCGAGGGATCGGAATAGGTACGGGCGAACTCGGTCGGAGAAGCGGTCCAGAAACTCCATTCAGAACATGTGATGGTTGGGAAGGGAGTGTGGCGTGTGCGGGAGTATTGCCTAGTTGGAAGCGTGCCTCCTGCCGGCATGTATTCACAACCACAGCAGGCACGTAGGGTTTCATAGCCTTAGTTAAGACAGGATCACGACGCCAAATGCCCAAATGGGCGGGAGAGGTGTCTTCCAGCATCTTCTTGGAAGTAACGTCTAGATCTAAGCCCACCACGCCCTCGGATGAGGATGACGTGAGGGAGGGGTATGAGGACGAGTAATCAGTGTCAGGGTAATCCCACGAGGTCGGATCAATATGACGGCTACCAGGCGTCGCATAATCACCGAGGTCCACACTCGATGGCATAGCAGACGATGTCCAAGGAAGGGAGAACTTGGAAACGGAACCAGGGGAGGGGAGATAAAAGCAGGAGGAGAAGGGGGTTGCGCTTTCAACGGCAGTGTGCATGGAAGACAGTGTAGTGTGTGTGTGGCTACTACCCGTGAAGAATATTCGACGACCACACTCGGTGTTGATTTTAAGGGGCTTCGAGGGACCAAGCGTTGGCCTAGTGCGCAACATGCTAATGCCCTCGGGGGTAGGGGGAACGGATGGAATGGATCCGGATGCAACAGGGGACAAAGGCGAGTAGGTGGAAGGTGGTGTGCGAGGGGCTTCGTATATCTTGAGAGGGGCAAGCAGGGCAGACGACGGCGAGCGCATCGAGGACTCAATAGCCCAGGTTGCGTTGCACGAGGAATACTCTTCGTCCCACATTGGGTCCCGGATGGAGTGTCTCGTGTAGTCCATTTCTGACTCGCTGTCCTTGCTCCATCGGGAAGGGAGTTCTTCAGGCTGTTCTTCAGGCTCTCCAGGAGTAGAATCATCCGAATCACTCTCAATGTCGACATCGATCTCCCATGCGCAGCGTGCCATACTTCCTTCGAAAATGACGCCTTCGGCGTAAAAGTGGTCTACTTGCTGAATCGCAGCTCTAACCTCCGATAAGGTGATGCGACGGCGCCAGTCTACCTCGAGCATGCGACAAAGAATGTTGTTCACCTCGGCAGAAATTGGAAGGACGGTGGGAAGGAAGTTGAGAGGATCCTGGAGGTACGCCTGGAAGGTGGGGTCAGACGAGGAGGCCGACTTCCAAGGATTGCGACCAGTGGCGAGGTTCAAGAGTATAATGGCCAAAGACCAGATGTCATTGAATAGGGGGGAGTAAGACCCTGTTGGTGCGAACTCGCCGCCTTGACACTCTAGATGGAAGAATGAGATACGCGGAGGCGGAGCAGGGGAGATACACACCTGGGCTCATGTGGTATACACTACCAGTGCGGAACTCCTCGCTAAACCTATCTGTCGTAGCGAGGCCGAAATCGGTGATAGAGACTCGGAGTCCGCCATCGAAGCATAACACGTTCTCGGGTTTGAGATCCCGGTGATATATCCCCAGCGAATGGCAATATTCGACGGCATCAAGAAGCTGGAGGAATATGTGTTTAATAAGATGATCTTGTCCAAGGTAGCGGCAGTGGTGCAATATTTGAGAAAAGAGATCGCCGTCGGAAGCGAAGTCCATGACGAGGTAGGTGTAGTTGCGCTCCTCCACAACCCGGTGGAGGGTGACAACGTTTGGGTGGGCGGATGCGAGGCGATGGAGAGCTATTTCCCGCAGGTGTAATTGGCGCTGGCGGGAGCCACTGTGAACCTGTGAACTGATGAGGCACTTGACGGCGTAATTGCGGGCGAGTGGGTCCACTGCGCGGTATACGACACCGTAGCCCCCTACGCCGAGAACCTCGACGAGTTCGAGTGTGTCATTGTCGATGAGCGTACCCAGGGCAGGGGGAGGTGGGGAAGTCGCTGAGGACTGCTTTTGGGGCATCCCGGGATGACACTGCAACGACGCAGGGGATGGCGAAGGCCTAGGAGGTCGAGGAGAAGGTGTCTGAAGACGAGGAATGTGGTAAGGAAAAGTGGGAAGTAAGAGCTGAGGAGGCCGGCAGTTTAAGTAAGTGACGCCCCGTTGCAGCGTGGCTAGCATGAGGCAGGCAGACCCCCAGATGGTAGCGGCTGTTCGTGATAGACGAGCGGAAGGGAAGGAATCCTGCAGGAAGGTTCGATAATGTCATTGAGGCGACCACCTTTTTCTATCGGGAGCACGGGGAGATCAGTCATCATTTGAATATCGCTGACCAACCCCTGAAAAGGCAGGAGTCGGGAGCAGGTGGCACTTTAAGTGCGGGAAGGGTCCTAATTTGGAGAGTAAAGATCAGCATGCCAAGTGAACCAAGCCAGCTGACAGAATGGGCCCAAAAAGTGAGCCAATCTTGTACGAAAGACACGGAAAAAGGACGAAATGGAAATTACTGGTTTGGAAAGACACTCGATCAGCGATCGATCTGAGTCCAGTGGTCATCGTGGACCCTGGGCACCTGTTCATTAATACGCACTATTTAGTCAAAACGCACGGGGAATCCGAACCAACCTGTAGTCGAGCGTGATGCGCATTGTTATAATGAAGTCACGTGGCGTGGACGCGTCGCGGCGCGCCTGTGGCGGGTCGGAGCGGGCGGGGTATAAAAATGACAACGTGCGAGTTTTAAATGCTAAGCGAGCGTGTTCACCGTTCAATTTCTCTTCTTCAACGTGTTGCACAGCGCCCACGCGTATTAAGCCCGCCCCTCCCTCGGCTCATCACATCTATCCACATGTCCGTGCGCTCCTTCACCGTCTTCCAGGACACCCATGACGAACAACACCCACGCACCGCAGCCACGGACACAGCTGCCACATTGCTATCCACCCTCGCAGCGATCGAGAAGGAGAATCTTCACCCTGTCACAGGCCAACGCGCTGGCCCCACCATAGCCTCGGAGGCAAAAAAGAGAAAAACTGCCGCGCTCGCCACAAAACTCGTTCCTGCACCTGCTGCCAAGAAGCACAAGGAGCTCAAGGGCGAGCCAAAGAAGACACGCAAACCTCTCAGCTCTTCTGGCAAGCCCAGGAGCGCAGACTCTGCAAAGAGTACCTCCAAGTCGTCGCGTTCTCGCAAGGCCTCTCCCTTGCCCCCAGTAGCCGAAGAGCAGGAGTTGCACCGCCAACTACCGCGTCTTTCCACCTCTCAGATTGACATCAACTCTCGTTGCTATGAGTTGACTGTCTCGCCCTTGGCGGACGTCTCAGAGGCCTATGATCACACGCGCTCTGAAAGCCAAGAGTCCGACGTGCACACTGAAAGGGTCTGTACGACCACCCTCTCCCTGACCTCGCACTGACAATCCCCCCAGGAAAGCTCCGTGGAACCCGCCATACGCGACTATTTTTCTCCAGCAGTCGACCAACCTCCCCCGATAACAAACGATACACTGTCCACCGCCGATGACGCGTCTCGTCAAAACAATGACTTGTCAACACCCGAACGCAAGCGCATCTATTCCACCTTCACCTTTTCCTCCCCCTCGCCAACCTCGCAGCGTTTCAAACAAGCGCGAACGTCCCCAAGTCGTGATCTCCTCGCTTCTTCCTCAGGGTAATCAATCTACCGGCCATTCTTCTCTATGACGCGAGATCATTCCCTTATGCGATAATGAGTGACCTCCGTCTAAAAGGATACCATTGCATATTTGTGTATATCATCACTTCCATCTATTCCAAGCATCTCCACGCCATCTTTACGATCGAGCATATGAATATTTGCCTTGTTTTTCGTGTCTTTAGTCTGGTCTGCTCGCTTTGCTTTTGCTTGTCGTTGTGTTACCAACATTCCTTTCTTGTTGGCCTGGCCCTCAAGCGCATACTTGTATTACCAGACACGCATCAATTTAATTCATATCCTCTACCTCATTGGTTCCTGATGATATGATCAATGCTAACATGATTTTCCGCAGTTGTACACGTTCTTTGTCACGCTGGCCGTTTCGATTAATGCTCTTGTCGCCTATGGAGGAGGTACATAATTGTCTTATCTTTGACGCTTGCAACGTGCGTATGGACCACGTTCGGGTAACGGGATTACGGATTCATGATAAGGAATCGCACAAGAAGCTGGCTTAGGTTTCATTTCTTGTTGCCTGCGGTTTCTTCAGGACTGTATTACATCCAAGACATCCGCCAATAATACTTCATCATGGGCATGGTCCGCAGACTGACCCAAGCCCTTGAAATCCCTCACGACCCGAGCCTCACCCTAGTTCAGCAATTAATCACCGTGAGTACCGCCATTACCGTCGCTCAGTCTGCCTTCTCTCAATCTCGGCTCTCAAGAATGAGGACCTGCTTCCAGTAGTCCCCGAGCACAGAACCTGGCGTGGATACAACTATGTTGCGTTGTGCGTCTAGATGCTCCTCTCTCTTGAACAGCGCAGTCCATGATATTGGGTACCCAACAGCTGGGTGGCAGACATATTCAACATCAACACGTGAGTCGCTCGTGTGATCTCGAACTCCATTCTGTTGCGCCAGCTCACATCGACCTCGAGTTGGATGATCGTGTCTTCCATGACCCAATTGGGTATGTCCTGGTGGCAGGCTTGGATTTGCGTATGGGCGGGATATGGTTGTGTAACACCATTTCTGGTCTTGAACGCGCGGCCGGGCGCAGTATTTCATGTCACATTTCCAGTCGTTATCCGCACGAGTTTCGGAGTCTTTGGAAGTTTGTGGTGTGTCTTCAATCGGGGCGTAATGGCCTGGTGAGGACTCCGGACAGCTTCTCTCCTCGTGCCCGTGGTTTAAAATGGAGTTGCAGTATATGGTATGGGGTACAAACAAGCATCGGCGGGACATGTATTTTGGTGATGCTACGCGCTATGTGGCCAAGTGTAAATAATATTCGTAAGTGGACCCATCCTTTGCGGAATTTGAACATGCAATGACGACTGGAACCCAGCCAATTCACTTCCTGCCTCTTCTGGAACAAATACTCGGGACTTTATGTGCTTCTTTCTGTTCTGGCTCATATCGTTGCCCTTGATCTGGTTTCCTGTGCACAAAATGTTCGTAGGAGAAGCTTCCGAGTTCGAGACACTTTGGCTGACGTGTTCTGGAAAGACGCCACTTCTTTGTAGTGAAAATGATAGTTACACCTACTGCGGCGGTTGTATTCCTTATATGGTGTATCCTCAAAGCGCATGGAATCGGCCCGATCATACATCAGCCCGCCTCCATCTATGGGTCCAATCTAGCCTGGGCAATGGCCGTGAGCCTCATGTCGTGCATCAGTAATACAGTGACACTTCTCACGTCCGCATGCTTTACTTCTCACATCTTAGCCTCCATCTCATCTTGATACAAACAGGAACGCACCAGACTTTGCGTCTAGGGCAAGGACACCCGCAGCGGCACTTTGGCCACAGCTTTTCGCGTTCCCTCTGGCATCTTCTATCGTGTGTTTGATCGGGATCCTGGTCAGTTCATCTTCTCAGGCTATATATGGAGAGGCCATTTGGTCTCCCATCGATTTATTGGGCCGATTCTTGGATGATAAACCCTCTCCCGCGACGAGATTTGGGGTGCGTTCAACACTTGTCATGTTCACTATTCAATCTGGCTCACCTTGGACTAGGTATGGTTCATCTCTGCCTCCTTCATCATCGCGCAGGTGAGTGACAGAAATGTTCTCATTCGATGTGTGAGACGTTGGCGTCATCGTCATTGTACACGCACCAGATGGGGTAAGTTTGTTACATGTCCGAACCGTAAACGGCGACTCACGCTGTGCTTCTTCTCCCCATCTGATTTTGGTCGTGTGTGGTTCGTGCATGTGCTGGAGCAGAACCAACATATCCGCAAATTCAGTTTCGGCTGGATGTGACCTGACCGCGCTATTGCCTCGTTTCATTGTGAGTATCCATGACATGTTTCCATGGAGTATTCCTGTGCAAACACGATATGATTGCATCTGTGATGAACACCACATCTTGTTTGTAGAACATTCGACGAGGTGGATACATCGCAGCCATTGTTGGCTTGTGCATGTGCCCCTGGAACTTGCTCAAGAGCAGCAGCAACTTTACGTCTTACCTGTCTGCGTACTCTGTCTTTCTTAGCTCCATTGCTGGGGTGATGGTGAGTCGGCCATGAACACCATGATTTGCGCTCATGATGATGATTTGCCACCTGGATATGGTTAGGTCACAGAATATTACCTAATTCGCAAAGGACATTACAACGTTGTTGATCTGTACGAGACGGGAAAGGACAAGTGGTACTGGTATACGTACGGGGTAAATTTCCGGTGAGTCGCTCGAGGTCGTCGGTGGGACGCTTGGAATACGACGCCTTACCCAGCGCTTATGCGGCTTATATCTCTGGGATCTTGATAAACGTCGTCGGATTCGCGGGCACCAGTGAGTCACCTTTTCTTACCCCGTTTGGTGATGGAGGGCTGGGAAAAAGAGACGTTGTACTAACACAGTTGACAATGCTGCTCGTGCATCTCCGCGCTATCAGCTGGTCGCGCGGTGCCACTTGCAGCTACGCGAGTGTACGAGCTCTCGTTCTTCACAGGATTCGGGATCTCGTCTATTGTGTATTATGTGCTGAACCGACTGTTCCCCGTCGTGGGTGCGGCTGCGGCGTTTGAGGAGGTTGATGTGTCAGGATACGAAGAGAAGTCGATGGAAGCTCATCCCGGTGATTAGAAGTTCGTGGGAGGCATAGCTCGTCGTTGTTTGTCGTTACTGACTTGCAACTACTGAGTGAGGGTTTCCTTTTTCGTCTGTATGTTTTCGGGAATACCCGATAGAATGATGTCATCACACATAGGAGCAGAACACCTCCTGCATCTTTGGTCGAGTATACGATGTCATCTGGAACTCAATCACCACCGCTTGAAGCAACAGGATCACATATCCCGCTGGGCGTATCGTCCATTGATGGGACCTGCTCTAGACCCATGAAAGACGCCGAACAGCGCGCAGGTAGGTCGCCGTCGAGTCCTGAAGGGATCAAGTCTGACTCTTTTGTCGTGTGGACAGAATACTTTAGTGATGCGGTAGGTCAAAGCATGGGAGCCTGGTGGTTCCATCCGCTGACAGCCGATTGGAATTTCCACGCGGGGCAGGTCAAGGAGCAGTATGCAGACTGCTCGTCCGCCGAAAAACCACCTCCGATAGAGAAGGAGAAACAGGCATAATAGGATGGTCTTCGTGGAGCGTCTTTGTACAAAATGATTGAGAGCGCTTGATTGTTATGTTCTACTTTGTGTGGGTACTAGTCAAATATGTGGACCACCAGTCCTCGAATTTCGAGCATTTCAAGTCCCCGACCAACGCTACCGTTTCATCGGTGGACAAGTGACAGTCTCTAGGGCGCGCAACTGCGTCTGCTGGGGCGGAGCTATCGCGGATGATGTGGTTTATGGGCAGATTGAGAATCTTTCCAAATATCTCGCAGATATTGTACTTGGTCAGGCATTCATTGGCAGAATAGTGCACGACTCGGGGAATAGCCTTGTCCGAATCTGCATCCAAATCGTGAGGAAACAAGTGAGGAACAAGGTTGAGCACCCACCCGACAGACGAACCAGGAAAGAAGCTATATCGAGGACGTTGGTGGGATACCTTTGTGCATAGTCGTCCATCTTGTAAGTCTTTCCAGACTGATCCTGAACGACATTGAGGAGAATATTGACTGCGCTATCTGAATTCTTCGGTGCAGGACCATAACTTTGGTATATTTAGTTCGTGGTCGAAATACCTCGCGAACGTGGCGTGACTTACAGCACGGGCACTCTGAGAACAACCACCTTGGCACCATTCACGCCGAGAACAGCTTTTTCTCCAGCAAATTTTGTGACACCGTAGTCCTGCAATGGGTTTGCTTCGTTTCCTGGCCTGTATGGAGGGTTTCTCCCGTCAAAAACATAGTCTATATTCCAGGACACCTTCTATGTGAGAAATGCCGGGCCACCACTAGAACAGACAATGCACCTGTGGAAATGTAGACAAGGGTAGCATCATTATCCTTGATGATTTGAGCGAGGCTTCCAGGCACATCTTGGTTGAGCTACAGGGACGATGTTCATTACAAAAGCTCAATGGGGTCGCAAACGCGCGGTCAGACCTTGACTGCGGCAGCGGCGCCAGGGCCCTGCGGGGCAAAGTTCCGATGAGGTGACTGAGTCTACTCGAAGGATACGACTTACTTCTTTGAATGCATCAGGTCGTCTTTCAGCTGCGCAGTGAATCACCCCTTGCATCGATTAGGCCCGTTAGCACCCAGCGTTGCGATATACACATCTGATCGACATACAGTTGAATTTGTGTTCGCTAAACAACTTGCGAAGTGTGGTACCCTCCTGGGACAGCAGATCGTCGGTCAAGTCGAGTCTGACGAGTCCTTCTTTGACTTGCGAGTACGATAGACCGACGGTGTAGGCACCTGCACGCCGGAATGCGTTGTATACGGCAGTCCCTAGGACGCCAGATGCACCTGATATGATATCAGTCCCTAGATCACCATGGAAAACGTTGATCGTTGGAACCTGTGACCAGAACGCTCTTCATGGACTTGGACTTGGAGCAGTCTTCAATGAATAATTTAGAGTTGCTCAATCACCGAGAGATCCCAATCGATTTGTTGGTGACGGGTGAGGCTGTGGCCTACTGTGATGGCATCAGATGATTATTCTCGCAGGCCGTTCATTGGTCAATGTCTTTCAGTGAGGCAACTTCAGCCAACAAATCTGCGCGACAGTTTCCAATAGACAGCATTGCTACTTAGTGAATCTTGAGTATCCTCTGTACATGCTCCAGCACTGATCCCATCTTCTTGTACTCAAACGAGCAGTGACATCTCACTGCAGCGTTTTGAACAAGTGTCATGGCCGGCTGCATGCTTGCCATTTCCTTCCGCATGAAACTACATGATTTGGCGAGATTTTTCAGTAAGGCAGCGGGGGTCAAAGGAAGGCTATCCGCGATCAAACGGCCGGCGGTGAACACGAGCCTCACCTGTCGGTCTGTCGTGTTGTAAATCCCCAGTTCGCGGAAGTGTCATCGCTTGGTGGATGCCGTCTGGCGCGTGGCTTCTTGAATGTCCTGGACAATCGTGGATATCGAGACTAATGTTTCAGGTTCGCCAAGCTATTATGATTTCGTGCTGAAATATCTTCACTCGATGACGGTCCATCAGGTGGCAGCTGATTCATGGCCACTCTTCTAGGCCGTTGAACTGGAGTTTGGGGTTTCTGCCCATACTTGTTCTTCCGGGGCTCGGTCTCTCTGGGTCACAGGTGCCCATCGTCGGAGTTGGGAGTAAAGCTTGGTTGACACTTTTCGGTACCGATTGTTGTACCTTGTTGGCTTGTTCAACTTTTTCTGCCAGTCGGTTCATGCGCAATGGTTGTGCTGGTGAATTCTCTCTCTACTGCGCTTTACCTTTGGCTGAACCATGGATCAATTACTGAGTAGTCTGCGAGTAAGTGGTTACTTTGCTGCGGACCTCTGACATGGGCGTTTCGGGGGTGACCCTGCTAGATCGGTGCCTTCAGACATGTACTTACAAGGTTATCTCGTTCCATCGAAGAAAAGGGTTCATCATCCTCGGATTTCCGTGGCCCATAACGTCAGGGTCAGTTTTCGCAACTGAGTGTTATGCTCTCTGGTCCTTGAATGACGGTGAAGGCCGAATTTGTGGCGTTACAAGGCTATCTGACACTCGAGGCGATCCCGAACTCCTCGAGGCGGCCTGCCACATTGCAAGCGGTTTGCTTCGAATCACGGCATCTCAGCGTGGCAAGGTATAGTATGCTGAGGCAGATGATGTGTGCGATTAGTACTGCCACCGCCGATTGCCAAGTCAGACTCCTTTGCCACCGCGGCAAGTGCTGTGTATCATCGATTCATCCGTTAACCTGGTCAACGTGAGTGAGATTACCAAGTGTATCATCGAAACAGTAACCCTTCAGAATGTAAAGGTTCTAGGTCTACCTTCGAGCATGAGTAGCGGGGGGTTGCAAGTCTCAAGTATTCAACCCTGTGGACTTTCATGAGGGACACCAGGGGATTTAGTGGTTGGTTGCCATCGGCTACTGTCATCGGCTACCCGCAAGGGCTTGTGACCATTTCCGAAACTCACGTGCTTGAAGCCCTAAAGATGTCTTCCACTGTCAAGCTTCGGCTTTCCTGTCAGATCAAGGTTGTACGGCAGTCTGTTGGGCAGATTTATATGGGACGGAATGCCAGTTCGTCTTAACTGTAGGTGGTTTCCACCCCTCTTTCGTACGCCTCCGCACTCTCACAGCTCAGGATGGCACCCCCTAGGCTCTCCCTCATTATTCAATCCCCAGTAGCGCCCTCAAGCTACGTGCAGGCCGCGAAACTCGAGAGGAGGCCCGCTTCGTCTCATTCACACATTTCATCCTTCCGGTGAGCGAATTCGCATGCCTGAAAAGATCCATGTACTCAGCAAGATATTCTAGTTCCTTACTTTTGGATATGCAAATATACAGTTCTTCCGTTAAACCCGTGAAACATCCTAGGCTACAGACCTCACATTCTTACCCGGTGTTTGGGGACCAAGATAAAATCGAAGGAAAAGTTATGCTTGATCCTAGCTGCTCCAAGACCGGTCGCTTAACGGTTTCGGTATGTTTCCGCATATTTTCATCCCTTCTTTCGGCTAATAAAAGGTCAGCTGGAAGGAGCTTTTGAATACTCGTCTGTCTTCCCGGACGATAAAAGACACCGACATGTATTTCTGTCTTCATCAACTGTCGCTCCCATCTCATCCCCTTCCGAGTCTCGATCGACTATCCGAGGGGCGTTTAGCGTTCGAAAGAGGCCGAGCTTATCAAGCCTAAACAGTCCTGCGTTTCGTTCCTGCGAATTCAGTTTTGACCTTCCCCGTGGGTCCCGGTTCCGTGAGGAAATGCCGTCGACCTTATCAAATAAGATGCCCATCGGGAACCAGCGAGGGCAGTCACCCATGGAAGAATTCGAGGTCGCATATCGCATTGCGGCCGTCTGGGAACCGTCTGATGGATCTGAGAATTGTGCCATGTACGTCAGTCGCAGCATACAAGAAAAAATCTGAATATACCTTTCCAGGTTAGAAGCCCCTGTATTATTTCAAGCCGACACCGACTTTCAGTCCATTGACGGTTCTGCAGCGATGGCGGAACCTGGATCTTGGCTAGAAATGCCTCTGATGCCGGACCGTCCGATCCCGTTCATCTGTGCTGTGAGTGAATGCGGGTTTAGTTTGAAGACCAGGCTAATAGTGTTCATTGTAGGTGACACTTCCCCATATCTTATCGTTTTCTCGCTGTAACTCTATCCCATACTTTGTTGTATTCTCAACGAATACCAGATCACAATCCCTAATCAAGGAAATCGCTGCTGATGCAACGATTGCTGTATCCCTGATCCGCAAAATTACCATAACCCCCCAACGCACTACGCAGTCACCGATTACTCCAGATTCGCCCTTGGTTAGCGATGAATCGGACGGCCAGGGCTCCGTATTCACATCTCGCTCCAAGCTGCTCAAACGATCGCTCAAAAAGCTCACTCGATCTCAAGAATCTATTCGGGCAAACAAGCCGATTACTCCGCCCCCGGGTAGCGATGAATCGGACGGCCAGGGCCCCGCGTTCACATCTCGCTCCGAGCTGCTCAGACGATCGTTCAAGACGCTCACTCGATCTCAAGAATCTATTCGGGCAAACAAACCGCTGCCGGAGCTTCCACAAGAGGCTTTCTCTTCATCGCGAACACTGCAGACACAAGTTTCCATTGGTTTTCCAAAACGCCCTCGGACGAACGATGCGCCGCAGAATCTTCCCGATGGACTTTACAAGGGAAAAATGCAATTGTCCAAGGACATGTTGCCCAGCGTTGACTGGCGTGGGATTAGCGTCAAGGTAAGAATTGTTGGCGGCAATTGGGCATATCTCACACTTTTTTCTAGTATTACCTCGATGTTTCTGTCTTGGTCGGTCAAGACGACGTGAGGGCCCACATCCCAATCTGGATCTATTAGCCCCCTTTTGCGTTCCATCCTTGTTGATTTGAAGGCACTACCCAAGTTTATGCTCTCCTTGTATCCTTTCGAACATTTGTTAGACTCTTGACTTTGTTATATCTTAGGTTCAGATTATTACTAGCGCATTGTAAATCTTGTACACTAGTAGATCGTTCATACACAACTGTAGCCCTTCCATGTACTGCTTTGATTACCGTATATGGCAGCCAACACAGAGTTCAGTCTCGTTCAATAAGTTTAGCTTCGGGACCCAAGAGTCGATTCTCACAACTCATTGCCGAGGACGCTGGAACTGGTTTTGAACGTGTCGCCACCCACCAGTCGAGCACGAGAACACGATGGACTCCACTGTCGAACACCCGACCACTACCTGGGAAGCAATGCCAACAGGAAATGTGTTCTACCGACGTCTACAACTCTACTCCATACCAGGAAAACTACCCGACTTGAACGACTTTGTCATCGCTGGCTGTAGAAATGGTGGACCCATCGGTGCGCGCTCTGTTTGTAGTCACGTACGACTGTGCGTACTGAGTGGCCGACTGTCCTGCAGCGCTCATGCGTGACAGCTCAAAGATAATCGCAATTGGTCGCGCTGGGCCTGCATTCTCGAGGTCGCAGATACAAGTGTTTTCTTCCGCGGGCGAGGGGTTGCTGTTACTCAATGTGAATATTATTCTATTGCCTCTGCTCTAGATGACGATGCTGACGTGCTAGTGGATAGTGGGATCAGGGAAAGATCATCCGGTTCGGATGGACTACCGACGAACGGTTGGTAGTGCTCAACGAAGAGGGTGTCTATCGATTGTACGACATCCAAGGCGACTACCGACAGCATTCCCTCGGATCAGAGGCCGCAGAAATGGGCATCATAGACGCACGCATCCATGAGAATGGACTGGTCGCTCTGACGGGATCACTGACGCTCTTGGAGATCAAGGACTGGGAAGGCGGCAAGCCGCTCACGTTGGCGAATCCTGGTGCGTGGGTGACGTGTGTATATACGTGAGAGGACTGAGCGACGGGATATAGGACTGTCCGAGCCACCCCATGCGTGGGCTGTCATTCCACCTGACCAGAGCATCTCGCGACATGTCGAAGTCTTGCTTTCAGTGGAGACGACGATTCTTGCCGTCGATAACCTGGAGAATATAGACCAACGTGTGGCGCGCGGGCCGTTTTTGAGGGTGTCTCCGTCGCCCAATGGCAAGTTGTTGGCGCTCTTGAACTTCAATGGTCTTCTTTGGGTCGTTTCGACAGACTTTCAACGCAGCCTCGCGGAGTTCGATACACCAACGGTTGGCGCGGAAGGTCCAGTGAACCAGGTCGAATGGTGCGGGAACGATGCCATCCTCGTCACGTGGGATAGCCTTGCACTCCTGGTCGGGCCATCTGGCGACACATTACGGTAAGTCACTGTGCGTATCGAACCTTGGGAAGAAAGTAAAGTATAGCAGGTATTTCTACTTCGGAGCGACATTTGCAGTCACGGAACTCGATGGTGTACGCGTCATTGGTCAAGAGGTCTCTGATTTCATACAAAAAGTACCTGGTATGGTTGATACTCACTGCACATGTCGCGGACTGATCCCGCTGTAGCTTCATCGGTGTCGGTTTTCCGACCTGGCTCAACGTCACCGTCCGCAATATTGTTTGACGCCTGGGAGAGCTTCACTCGGCGTTCATCCAAAGCGGACGAGAGCATTCGGAGCATTCGGCCTGAGCTTGCGGCAGCTGTCAATGAATGCATCGATGCTGCGGGTCACGAATGGGAACCATACTGGCAACGCCGCCTTCTCAGTGTTGGTCCCCTATGAACCAGGTTGCATTCTCTGACAACTGACGGGGATCTCTAGGCAGCAAAGTTTGGTTGGGGATTCTTGGATCTCTATAATCCTGGTGATTTCGTCGCGATGGGTCAAGCGCTCAAAGTGTTGAACTCGGTCAGGTTCTACGAGATCGGGATACCATTAACCTATTCACAGTAAGCAAAGGACTTCTAGGCTTCGCCACCCTACTGAAGGCTGGCGCTAGATATCAACATGTGTCCCTGATGCACCTTATCACCCGGTTGACATCGAGGAACCTGCACCTCCTAGCGCTTCGAATTTCGTCATACCTCTCGCTCAAGGCCGACATCGTGTTGAGGCATTGGGCCAGTGCAAAGATTGCGCGCTCTAAATCTTCTTCCACTGATGGCGAAGATGAGGAGTTGTGCCAGGTGATCGTCGACAAGTTTGAGAAGCTCGGAAAGGGCGATGTGAGTTACGCAGACATTGCACGTCGCGCATGGGAAGTAGGCAGGGGGGGTCTAGCGACCAAGGTGAGCGCGCTTCGTTCACCATCATCAGTTTTGCCAATGTTGACCCGCCTAAAGCTCCTCGACCACGAGACGCGTGCTTCTGATCAGGTGCCGCTTTTGTTGGCGATGAAAGAAGACAAGTTGGCGTTGTTGAAAGCGGTGGATAGCGGGGATACGGAACTCGGTATGTGCCCGCCTGTGCTGTGTGAGGCAAAGCGACTTGCTAAGTGCACTAGTCTATCACGTCCTTCTCCACCTACACAAGCGACTTCCACTCGGCTCCTTCTTCCGTCTGATCGAAGATGGGGGAGAACGCCTTGTACATGCCAGCAAGCTGCTCCAGGTGTACGCTCGGGAACAAAATAGGGAAATGCTGCGTGATTTCTACTATAGCGATGACAGGAGAGTGGAGAGTGCTGTACTAGCGCTAGAAGAAGCGAGTCAAATGACGGTGCGTGTTGCTTTCGTCTGCCTTGTTCATGTTCGTAAACAAGCAAGGTAGGATCAAGCAGCCACTATCACATCTGTCAAGACCGCGGAAAAGTTCTTTTCCGAGGACAAGGATCGTGCGTTTGAAGCCAAGGTGCGTTTGACGTCGCGAACGCTCAGGAGCAAAGTGTTGACGTTAGGACATAGATGATGGACGAGAGCGCGCGTCTGCTTGCCATGCAACAACAGCTCGAGAAAGACGCTGATGGCAAGGTCAAATTCTTTGGACAAAGTATCTCTCAGACGATTCGTACCTGTCTCATGAACGGGATGAGTAAGAAAGCGGACAAGGTCAAGAGCGAGTTCAAGGTGCCCGACAAACGGTACGTGCCTTTTCTGTCTGAACGATTGCGTCGTCCGCACAGAATCCCATGTCTCTTGATGTAGATTCTGGTATATCAAACTCCACGCTCTGACGGAGCTCCGAGACTTTGACGGGCTCGACGCATTTGCGCGATCAAGACGGAGTCCGATAGGATACGAAGCGTTTGTTCGACATCTCGTCTCGGCCGGACATCTCAAGGAAGCTGCAAGCTACGTTATACGCTGCGATGCACCAAAGAGAGTAGAGCTATATGTTCTTTGTGAGGACTGGCGTGCTGCTGGTAGAGAGTGCAAGGAACGAGGCGACAAGAAGGGACTCGAGTACGTTTTCCTTCGTCTCCTTGCATGTCGTACTGATTCCTGTCCAGAGCGTTGAAGAAACAATGTCCAAATTCGCTGATTGCACGGGAACTGGAGGCTCTAAGTGCCTCGATGAAGTGAGGATGGTGCGGTAACTCGTTCCTTTTTGTCTGCTTCCGTTATTCGCATGTCACTGGACTTCTTATGTCTGATGTTACAATCATGTTCACGATACCAGCATTAAAAATGCGTCTAGTCATTGCGTCCATCCGATTCGATAGTAAACATACTCTACATCATCGTCCGCGCGGCTCCTCTCGGACCGACCATCTGCATAAGCTTCACAAACGATAGACTCCTTTGAAAGTATGGTAAGCCCTGGCTGCGAGGGATGATCCTGATAGCCGAATACTTTTTCCACCGTGCTGGACTCGAATGTATGCGTCGGCCGCAGGGGGATCACGAGGTGAAACACAGGGTCTTCGTTCAAGCCATCGGGATGGGAGAGGAGAGACTTGAGACAGTCGCGTATCCAAATAGCATGTTGCGCCTCGTAGACAATGTCTGCACCAAAGATGACATCAAAAGGCGTTGACAAAATATCAGGTTTTGTGTCTGCTATTGAAAACGACGACCAGTCCAAAGGGACACTGGTGACGAGGACAGTGGGGCCGGAATCGGTTGGAAAATTGGCGTCGATATTGGACTGTAGATTGTCGAGCACGGCAGGGTAAAAGTCGGTGAGGACGATGGTTGCTCGATGGCAGGGATGGGGAGACGACGCCTGCAGTACTTTCGCCACCGTCAACCCAACCAACCCGGTGCCTGCGCCCAACTCGAGGACACGCAGGGGTCGTTCATCGCTCGGTGGGCGACGCGCGGATGCTAAACCAAAGCGGTCGGGATGTTCTGCAATCATCTCTGCGAGTACACATGCCCCGCCCCACGTCTGCGCGCCGACACTCGCGTACTCGTGATTGTCGAGGGGGATGTCTGTCAGGGCGATATGGATCTCGCCCACGAGCGCCGATTGGAAAGTGAATCGGCGCTGTATTTTGCCTGCGGCGGCGACGCCGGAGCAGATCGCAAGGAGAGACGCAGCTTGTTGGATGAGACGATCGATATCGAGGGTGTCGCTGAGCGACTGTTGCTGTCGAGCCTCGAGTTGGGCGATGAGCGCTGTGAGCCAGCGGATTGCGTGGGCGCGCTCGAAAGCGTCGGATTGCACCAGTTGCCCGTCGTCGACGTCGTCAAATGATGAAATCTTTCCGTCTCGCCATCGTCTGCGAGAGCCGCGCACTTGGGGAAGATAGAGCGAGTGAAGGTATTGGAGGGCATCGGAGAGCTGCGTGTTCGTGAACGTCGCAATGTCGGCGATGGGCGCAAGACACGCGGTCGGTGGTTGGATCATGACAACGACGATGGACGTCTCGCTTCAGTCTTTTTCGAGCACGCCTCATGCATCCCAGTCGTCCTCGACAACCGCGTTCTCCCTCCCAATCTCATCGTCCAGTTTTCCATCATCTTTTCCGGGTCTCTCCCAAGAGACGACATCGACGACGTCGACCCTCGTCGACCCAAACTCACCCGAAGTGTTCAGACAGCATGTACAACTCGCCATGGAGCAGGTCACTCGCGTGAACGCACTCGCGCGCAACGCATTGAATGGCGTGTACGTGCCATGCTGACCCTCATGGAGCTCAATCATTTACATGTGGGGCCAGACAAAACGCCTATCAAGCTGGCGTCAATCCAGCCCAAACCCAAGGTCAGCACAGCTCTATCCTCGACGCTCGTCGTTGCTCCATCTTCTGGGGCAGTGAACTTGATAGCACTCGATCATGCCGTGCACACCCTCATCGACGTGCTCAGACAGTCCGGGGTTGGCGCCTACCCGCTCCCTGCACCTGACGCACGCGACGCGGGTCC
>JBBPSB010000121.1:0-49803 GCA_038093375.1 Xerocomus brunneocitrinus
GACACAACCCGCACCGCCACCGCCACCCCAACCGGCCCAGCACGCGTACACGTCGCAGTCGAGCGGACAGATGGGTGTGGGCGGGTCTTCGTACCCGGCGGGCGCGCAGAGCCTGGCCGTGGGCGTGCTCAACCCCAACCCACCCACAGGCACCTCGGGCTTCTACAACACGCATGGGCACCACCGCCTGCGCGCCAACACAATCAACCACGACGCGATCCCGCCTGCACTAGCGCGGCTGCAGCAGATGAACCAGGACGTGATCGCGGGGCGGAATGCGCTGACGCCAGTGTTGAATAGGGATGATGCGATGCGGGAGTGGGAGAGGCGGCAGGCGGGCAAGGCAACGGCGGCGCAGCCGTATCCGCAGCTCGAGTATTTGCAGCAGCAGGCCGAGTTGGCCGCCGCGGGCGGTCTGGCGTGGTCTTCGGCTGGCAGCGGCACTGCCGCTGGCGCTGCTTCCGGTTCGGGGCCTGGTGCGGGCGCGACCGGGACGGGACGGTACCAAGCGCCGCCGTCCAAGCTGTCACACTCGTACCAGCCGACGATTATTGTGGATGATGAGAGTAGTCGACGGGAGGCGGTCATGTCCAACGTGCGGTCGGCTGCGCGGGGCGATGCAGGCCCGAGTACGGGGTACAACCCCTCGGCGATGGTGACCAGTCCTGCGCAGACGTATGCGACGGGGTTGAGCGGGGGTGTGGGTGGAGCAGTGTCGGGTGCAACTGGCGCGGGTGCTGGGGCCGGGGCCGGGGGCGGTCCTGCTGGGGGCGCGGCAGGGGCGTCGCGATACCCGCCGTCGTATACGTCGCAGCAGTCGAACGCGGGGTTTGACGCGCTCGGACAGCGGACGGATATCGGGACGCTCTACGTGCCGTTGCAGCCAGACCAGTATGCGTCGTATGGGCCTGGTGCTGGGTCGTCGGTGCGGCAGGTACCGGCGCAGGGTCAGGGGACGTCGTTTTATGCAGGCGTACCTGGGCAAAGAAACCCGTTTGCAGGGGAACAGGGGCAGCAGGCCAAGGATACGCGACGGATGAGCGGGATGGATATCTGGTCGAGGTGATTGGTGTTTTTTCATGTTTTTTCTTCAAATGTCTTTTTGATGTCGATGATGATATCCGTGTGGTCATACTTTTTGATACATACATCTGCACGTCTTTTTCAATTTTCATATTTTTGCTTTCAATGCTGCCTACTGTACTGATCAACGAGGCCGTCACTTGTACCTCTTATCGAGGAAAAAGTACCTCGAATGTCAGTACCTGAATGGATAATTAGACCTTACGTAACGCAGACATTCACCGAGACAAACATTAATGTGCTGCATAAATTTACTTTTTTCCGTCCTGACCATGCACAACCTCCATGTATGTTCTAAAACCAGGTTTGGTCGACCATTATGGTTTCCGAAGGTACTGGTTTCCTTTTTTTTTTTTGGCGTGGAACAGGCCTTGACCCCAATTGAACAGTCGCTGTCAGAAGCGCGTTCCTTCTAAGTTTCATACAGGAAGCGAGTTTGTATACTTCGATAGACCTCGACCATGAAGCACTGGACCTATGCCCTCCCGATTAGCCTGAGCGATTTAGGGTTTTGATTCAACTGGGACATCATCTCTTTGCTCGCTACAAGCCTTTCGAAGACATGGATGACTTTGGTTGAATAAACCTGCGCGGCGTATCTCCACGCGTTACAGCCAGTTCTTGGGAGAATCGGTGCTTCAAACGAGGTGATTCTCTTATTGGGTTTCAACCACCGGGGCCGAATCGTCTAAAGTATGTGGACAGCCTTGCGTTACATCTCTTTACACGGTACAAGCAGATAGGGGGAATTGATAGTCTCGACGAGGCCACTGATCTCGCTGGGGAAGCAGTGGGACTTTACCGGCACCATAGGCGATCAACGGCTTCGAACACCCTTGCATATTATCTTTCCACTCGATTCAGGCAGTTGGGTGGCCGACGAGGTCATTTCTGTCAGTAAACAAGTACTGTCACTGCGCCCACGAGGACCCAGAATGGTCAGCGTCTTTGCAAAAACTTGGGAACCAAGCGACTCGATGACCTCGACAGGATCATTGACCTTTGCCGGGATGCACTCGCGCGTTTCCCACCTCGGCACCGGCTTCTGTCACGGACTTTGGTTTGGCTTGCAATGTGCTTTCGTGTCCGGTTCACTTTAGAGGCCCGGGGGAGATGTTCAGGACTTGTACGCTGCTGCAACAGATCTCGAGCACGTCTTCATCGGATTTTTCATGCTATTAACTAACGCATGGACCTTACTCGGCACCGCGTCGGGTCTAGGAGGAAAGATATTGGCAGATGGGTTCGCATATCTGACCTCGCTCATTCGCAGTATCCTCGATTCACTGGTCCCGACACCGAGTTTCAAAAGTGTTGTCCGATACTCGCAACTTGCCTGGTCTTTCCCGATTCCTTCTTCCCCTTGTTCTCCGATCTCCGACATGCAACTAAGGGCGGGCCTGTTATCATCATGAACGCGAGCAAGTACGGTTGCGATGCGCTCGCTGTCTTTTTTTGATAGGGATCTTGTTCGCATTCCACTGTCCGTCACGAAACAAGATGTTCGAGAGACGTCATCAAAGCCGCGTCACTTGGTGAAGCTCGCAAAGTCGATGGATGTGACGAGGTTCTTTTTGCGCGACCTCTGGGACAGGGTGGTTTTTCGCGTCATTGGTTTCCTCCAGAGAGCATATCCCGCTGGGTCCCGGATTTGGTGGTGTCCTACCGCCAATTTTTTAATCTATACATCTCGTCGTACATCCCCACCTTGACCGCCCTCATTCGCGCCAGACGGCCCTGGTTTCCGATATCTGTGACAGAAAGGAAGCGCTTCGTCGCCATCGGCATAGGCGAACTGTATTCCGTCGGTGCTGAACTAGCCACCATCGACCAGATTGTCGATGGACTTGCCACGTTCGCGCGCATCGAAGGAGAGGACCCGAGCGTTCCCAAGGGTCGCCGAGTGAGCTCGGCAAGAATGAATGGTTGCACCTCGCCTGTCACGATGTCTTGGACAAGCAGCAACCGTTCGGTTCCGCGTTCATGCTACACCATGGACGCTCTACGATTCAACATGTTATCCAGTGCAACTTGGCGAATCCCGAATTTGCATTTTTCTCAGTATGCCATACAACGGTTGGGGATCGCTTCATCCCCTTCGCCGGTCTGCAATGCAATTTGCTGGATTTCGTTCTCTCATTGGGACAATGTGCGCGGTTGATGATGCTGAGACGCACAAGCTCACGTCGGTATTCTACAAGCACATGGTCGATGCGTCGGGTCGTCAGGATCATGTCCGCGCATCGTTCGTAGTCATACCGATTGTTCAACCGTCAACGCATTCTCTATGTACATCTCGACACTTAAATCTCAAACTGTATACCCTTGGATCCGGTGTCTCACATCGAATTTGCAGTGCTGGTAGCTGCTGTATAACTGAGCACTATCTTATACTTCCTGTGAAGATGGCTGAATTAGTCCAGTCACTGGGCTCCCTCATTGTCGCATCATGACTCATGAGGGAAGGGACCGATAGTAATGTGTGTGGTAAAGAACAACTAAACTGAGAGTCAATTCTAAGAACGATCCTACGGCGCGGATTCAATGTGCAAGATGACTCTTGGGTACGAGACTACAAAACAGGTGTGGCAGCCGTCCATGTCCATGTCATGACTGAAGCACTCAAGGTCAAGAAAGCCGAGTCCGATGACGATGTATACATCCTCTCCGGAAAACAAAAGTTGGTATCTCTGCCAGCATATGTGTTTGACCTGGGGTACAATTGACCATCAATATCTAGCAGTGGTTTCTTATGGGTAGGATCTCCATTGCTGATGCCGCTGATGCCGCTTCCTACTGAGATTGAAATTTGAAACCTACCAGGAGTACTGTGCGTCTTTGAATGTAAACATGAACATTCTAAACCCTCTGCTCATCCCAGAGTTATTCAGCTGCGTTCTAGACTGTCTTGTTCCAGCCCAAGAACTCTTTATGACTTTGGAGGAACGTAGAACACTTGCTGCTCTGGCTCGAACATGTTCTTCGTTTGCAGAGCCTTCCCTCGACTGTCTCTGGTGGCGTTTGGAATCACTCCTGCCTCTTGTCCGCAGTTTTGCGAATAATGTGGATGAAGCCAGAGTCAAAGTATAGTCAAATCGTCTCCATAGAATACGTAGATTGCTCATCAGTGTTGGCAGACCAACCCAACCCCTGAAGAATGGCTTGTCATCAATCGATATCACCACCGCATCCGGGAAGTCAAGTTGGGGACCGAACATTTATCCCTGCACTTTTTGCGGTGTACGAATTTCATCCTGCCTAACCTGAAGGTGCTCCGATGGGAACGTCGACACAGAGCCACTACCACCGACAGCGAGATGATATCACTCTCCTCTCTTTGGTTATTATTTGTCCCCCGAATCGTCACCCTGGAATTGGCGTTGGATTACCCCACTTGCCCAGAGTTTCGGTCGTTGGTGAAAAACTATCCTATCCTCTGTCCGAATTTGAATTCGATCAAATTCGAATTTCGATCCCCAGGTGATTTGACGCTCGTGAAAGCTACGCAGGTGCTTTCCCGAGCTATCCGCAACCATACAGACTGGCAACATGTCGACATTTCCTGTGCCATAGACAACGTCTTGTTGAGACATCTCGGGCTATCCTCCAAACTCAAGGTAGTTTCGTTGGCCCTTGATCCAGAGGCGAAGCCACTCGACGAGAGGTGTTTCGGACGAGCAGACACCCCATTCCGCAATGCGACATGGCTGGCTTTGACAGTGTGGAATCGCTTCGATGGCGTGACGCGCCTCTTATGCCCTCGCGATCAAGCATTCAACACTTTTAAAGTCACCCTTCAAAATACCCCAGTCACCACTATGGACGTATCTGCGCTCTTTACAGCGATAGTATCCCCTCGGCGCATACATTCGCTTCAATCACTCACATTCAGACGGCCTCGTCTTTTCCTTTCCAAGGTTTCCATACCAGCCAGCGAGGTGCACGGACTCTCGTACGAAACGTTCCGGCCCATTATGTCCCTTGTGCATCTCCGTGAACTGGTCATCGCTCTGGAGCTCCCGATCACCATCAATGACGACGAGCTTGTAGGCCTTATCTGCAATTGGCCATGTCTTGAAGTGTTCCGATTGACGGGGGGGCTTAAAGATTACGCCAAGACAATCACTTTGAAAGGACTGTTGTCGCTTCTCATGTTTTGCCCCAAATTACGCAAGATTGGTTTGTCGGTGGACGCGCGGCAAATACCCTCAGCGGACGATGTGTCTGCGCTGGGTACTGGTGTGGACGTATGCTTGCCTGGTGTCACCAGACTCATCTTTCAAGATGCTCCTATCGAAAACCCGGAGCCCGTTGAAGCATTCTTGTTCAAACATTTGCCGAGCGCACATTTCGTGGACACGATATTTACCTCGTTCGGAGAGTTACATCCTGACCATCAATGTTTGTGGAGTCTGCTGAACGCACGCAGGATGAGTCGAATCCATGCCACGCGGTATTAGGATATGACCTGGCTCCGGCTTTGCCGTTCTTTCCTTTTCTTCAGGACTTTTATAGCCTTTGAAGAATAACCATCGAATAGATACAACGATTCGGTCGTCATCGATCGATTCATCACTGTGGCTGGATTCGTTGGTCACAACATCTCGTACAGCATTTTTCCCCCCACCGAACTCTTTAGAGTCGCGTTCAAGCCGTCGCATGTGTTTCAAAGAAGTCATCATGTACTTTCTGTATCCCTCTAACTATATCCATATCGCAACATATTTCTTTCTCTTTATCGAGATAGAGGTGACCAGACCGCTAGGCTATGAGGTCGCCACCTAGGTGAGGCAACCTCATAAGTTAGTAAACTGTGTCTGGTCACCATACTAGGTGTGGAGCGGACCCAGGGTATAGTCTGTGTGCGAGTAGGGACGCTCGGGCCATCACCTCGTTTGACCGTCCGTCAGACACCCCTCTCCTAGGATCATAATGAGGTGTACAGTACAGTCAGGGACGAGTAGAGGAAACGGGGGGAGACAGTTTCGAGCGGCTCTCGTCAGGGGGCTACCGCTACCCCAACCGCTTACCTATCCAAGACTGTTTAGGGTACCAGCTACCAACCTTAAGCCCTCCGGCCTCTCCTGTGGACTACAGAGGTGCTAGGACGTGTGGAAGGAGTCGTAAAGAATGGCGCGACCCCGGGTTAGGTTAGTCGCGTATTGGTGGGAGCATCCACAGCGGGGAAAGGACCAGTTTATTCGCTGCCATGCAGTCCCCACGGTGGTTCATACCAACGTGGGATCCCTATCGCCATCCGTGCGGATTCACGAGGAGACATAGATCGCTCCCTAGGCGAGGCAGCAACACTCCGGTCGGACGCAATACCTTCATTCGCCGTCTCGTACATATTGCTGTCGCATTTGCACTGCTTGTAATCTCTTTTGCTGTGTTGCAAAAACCCAGCCAAGTTTTCGTCAGTTTCAACCTACATCGTTCCGGCGCTCGGATGGTATCCCAATCACGATCTCTTTTCTATTCTCTACAAATACAAGCCTCTATATTCAAGCTCACCATCCCGCTACTGATCACTCAATTGAGGGCGTCCAAGGACGACGGCTGGGCGTACACCTTGAACTTTTCCTCGACCTCCCACGCGCCGGACCAGTACTCGACTATGCACTGGAGGCGCGAGCTCGCTCCTTTGGCGCGTTCATCTGCGATTTTGTGTTCGAGGCCGCGGAAGCGACGGCAAAGAACAATGTCTTGACTTTTTGACCGAGAGCCATGAGCCGAGGAGAAGAATGGTGTGAAACAGGAAAAGGAAACGTACCTCCGAAGACGCAGGACGGCGCAAAAGTCGTTGGAGCCGTCACCGATATAAACAACACGGTCATAGTCCGTGTCAGTGGACTGACGATGTTTGTCGAGGTAGCGATCGAGTTCTTGACCTGTCGTGCGTGGCCCATGAGGTTAGCAAACAGCAAGGAGGACCAAGAACGAGGGAGAGAAGGGAACCCACCCTTGCACATGTTGTCTTCGCATCCGACGTCACAGTTGTGTGGTGGATCATTGGGACCGACGCGTCGGTGGAGCACGAGGCGATTTGGGTTGGAGGGGTCGGAGAAGGCGGCTGGGTTGGTGATGATAGTGTCAAAACATTCTTGGATGCCTTGGTGCTAGTTTTCATTGGCATTAAAAAGAGTTACGTGTTTTTTGATGAAAGGGCGACAATACCTCGACAATGGTGTTGATGAAAAAAGAGTTTGCATTGGAGAGGATAAAAATGGTGGTGTCGAGACTAGCGGGGTTCTTGAGGAGCTGGATGCCGCGTTTCATGGCCGGGTGCTTGAGAACGATCGGGTGAGTTGAGGCGATCGATCCATGCGTGATCGGTGGTGAAAGGACTCACGAAAGGGATCTGGCGAAGAGCGTTTTCGATATCTTTCCTCTGAATATCAGGTCTCTTGTGGGAGAGCTCCCGTAGAGAATCGGCGCTAAATGATCAAGAGTGTCCATCAGAATGATCTGTAGACAACGAGGGAAGTCAGATCTCACACGAGGTCCGTCCATTGGATAGTCTCCCCGGGTTCTTGCGAGCGATCTCTCAATTTTCTGCGGATGTCTGGTTCGAGGACTTCAAAGAGCCATCGATCAGAGTCTTGGTCTGCCATGGACCTGGTGTGTCATGTCATTCCTTTTCTATGTGTGCGAGTGAGGAACGGCGACTAGCCAGTCAAAGTCGAACACGACGAGCTGTTTCTTGGTCGAGGTCATCGTTGTGGACGATGATAGTGGCGGTTAAAGTCCAAGTCAAAGCTGTGCAGCTGTGCAAGACGACTCTCGACAGAACACGAATGCCATCCGTCGTATGCACCGCGAAAGCGTCCTACAAAAAATTACCTGGCACGCTCGAACTTACAGACAGCCATCTACAATGGACTCAGGACGGTAAAAAGGCACCTTCTGTACGCGTACCACACCAAGACGCCTCTTGTGAGCACCTCTACACGACCTTTGAAAGCTCACATCACACATATACCACACCCAGCACTTTTCTGCAGCAAAGAAGGCGCGGCGCAGGTTCGACTGAAACTCGGTCTCGTCAACGACGATGCGGGCCACAACTTTACGTTCACGGCCACACCTCAGGATGTGGCCTACTCGGAGCGGGAGACGTTCAAGACCGAACTGACCAACATCATCAGTCTAAATCGCAGTAATGGCATCTTGGCTGGTGCTAACGTTGGGGCTGCTGCTGCTGCCATGCCGGCCCAGGCGCGCAAAGGACCTGTGACTGCCGCTCCGGCGTTGACCCCTCTGAAAGCCGCGACCCCTGCTGCACTTCCTTCTTCGAGAGCCTCGACGTCGCGCGCGACATCTGTCTTGAGCGATGCAAGGACGCCAATTTTGTCGGGACAAGACGCAGCGACAGAGTTCAGACTGAGAAAGAGGGTCCTGTTGGCGAACACAGACTTGTTGGCGTTGCACAAGGAACTTGTGATGGGTGGTCAGATCACCGAGGCGGAATTCTGGGAAGGGAGGGAGGTGAGTTCTTTGCTTCTTTCTTTTCTTGGTTCCACTGTGTTGTCGTGCTCTTTTCTTGTCTTTTGATTGAATAATGTTGTATTGATGTGGCCGAATTTGTGCAACATGCCGTGCGTTGACGACACGCGCAGTACCTCTTGCTTGCAGAAGCAGCGACAGAAAACCAAAAACGCGGCCGTCCAGGTCAACTCGTAGATCCTCGCCCACAAACAGTAGAGGGCGGGGAAGTCAAAATCGTCATCACACCTCAGCTTGTACACGATATATTCGAAGAATTTCCAGTGGTAGCGAAAGCATATAATGAAAACGTACCAAACAAGGTCCGTCGTTCCTTGCGCATGGTCATGTAAAATACTGACCATGGTGTATAGCTCTCTGAAGCAGAGTTCTGGAGACGCTACTTTCAGAGTAAACTATTCAATGCACATCGAGCATCCATACGTTCTTCAGCGACGCAACACGTTGTCAAGGAAGATCCAATATTTGACAAGTATCTTGAAAAGCATGATGATGGTTTGTATCCTGTCTATTACATCACAGTTATCGGACACTTATAATACTCGGACGGGTTCAGAATTGGAACCTAGACAGCCAAGAGACGAAATATCAAATTTATACATCAATCTTGGTGCTACACTTGAGGACCATGGCGAGGTGAGCCAGCGTTTTCCACAGATGGTGACAGTAAAGATGCCAAAGATACAATGTAGACGGGAAACGAAAAAGATATCACTATGCAGGCTGGCCGTCAACGCGGTGCACTTCCTCTCATACGTAAATTCAACGAGCACTCCGAGAGATTGCTCAGTTCTGCATTGTAAGTTTTACAGGCTTCTTTGACGATTTCCCTTATTAGTTCCGGCTCACCAGAGGAGATGTGTCACGGAATAAGCGGCGCCGGGTGGATGGAAAGGATGATGCGGTAAAGTTGTTGTCTACTATTCCGATCAACTCTTACTTGGATGTGTATAGAATCACTTTTCTGAGATTGAATATGACGATCTCCAAGATCACGGGTCGTCGTCTGGTATCCTCCTTGAGATGCAAGATCGACAACGGTATTTCGAGGGACAATTGGGCAGGGCGGGGGGTGCGCATGGCGGAGCAGGGGACTCGAATGAAGTGGCAAATGTACGGGATGCGTTCAAAGAACTTTTGAACGGCGTGGACGGGTGGGAGAGCAGGTTCAGTCAAGTGCGTTTTTGCTTGTGCAGTGATGTATGACTGAGCTTCAATGAGATCTTGGCAGCTAAAATTGGAAAGAAAGTCTGGCGATGCGGCGTTGTTATCTATGACGCAGAATGTCGCTGCACGATTGGATATTAAGACGAGAAAGTGTACGTGTTTCGTTCCCGCCTACTTATTTGTCTGTGTCTAATCCAGGATTGACAGCTGACTTCCCTCCTGACCTCTTCCGCCAACTTACGACGTGTCAAATAGCGGCCAACGAATTTCTCCGACAATTCTGGACGTCGATTTACCCACCGCCTTCTGATCTCCCTACTCCATCTTCCTCCGCCGCTCAACGATCGGCAAAGGCAGCCAAGATGGCGGGATATCTCAGCAAGACTCACGAAAAGGTTGATGCACTTGTGAGAGCGGCTGTCCTTGAGGGGGTAGAGGGAAACAGGGTCATTGTTGTGAGTGAATGTCTCCTTGTTTCTCTTCCTCGAACCTCTGATTGCCCTCTCCCCACCGCGCATTCTGTTCTATGTTCCCCGTTACGTCGTGTGATTTTTTTTGTTGATTCACAATACGGGCACACAGGCCATGAAGCCTCTGATGGATGCCGTGAACCATGCGCTAGCCTTTCACCGTGCAAGGAGTGTGGGTGGTGGCGTTAAGCTTGTATGAACATGTCCAGGGATAGCGATTTTGCATGGTCTCGATCGTCATTATCTCCAAGTTCATACTTGGTATCCTTGCCCCGTTTTTAGTCTCGGACACAGCATCAAACATCCTTTCCCTGCCGACCTCTAGCGAAACTACCTGTATGTTCACTTAATATCTGGTTTCGGTACTCATCTATTTGGGATATTTGGTGGTACACATGAAGTTGTGCTCATCATATGTGTGTAGTGATTTACATTGCATTCTGAATTCGGGAGTGATAATTTCGGCAATAGCTTACCCACTTACCGTATATCATGAATCAATGGCCCTCTGGCCAGTATGATAGCGTTCACTTGTATTTGTCAGAGACTTTCAAGAAGGCATGGAGGACCATGCTTCCGTACATCATATCTGGGATGCAGTGATTAGTGTTCTTTGTTTTTGCATGTGTCACAGAGTGGCCTCAAATCCATTGTGGCAATCAAAAACAGGTGTCATAGACCGAGACGAAATACGGAGACGAGGCGATAGATTTCGTCTGTCTTGCCAGGATGCGTACCCAACTTTTTGTTGCTCTTTATTGCCATAGTTTCGAAACACGTCATATCCATCCACTCACACAACCAACAGAAGCTTTTCAACGAAGCGGTTATGTCAAATTAGGGGTGAGCGTCACACGGAGCCAACGAAGCAAGATCGCACGCATGCGGCTGACCATCACGACTGGCTGGTTTCGACCCCTGCGACGTGCTTCTAAGGCGGAATCCCGAGCCGCCGATGCCGGTGGCATGTTCTCAAATGACGGGGAGAGGCCGCCGACTTGCGAGTGATGACTGGACCTGATAAGATGCGTGCGTGATGATGTATGCGTTGAAGACGTCTGTGTTTAACTAGAAGAGGTGACCGAGCGATCACTGCAGCGGTAGATGGCGATGGTGAGAGGGAGACGTGTGGGGGGCCTGGTAAATCACACGCGTGATCGTCTGGGCTGTTCCTGCAATGATAATTGTTTCTTAATCCTCAATAAACGCAGTTCACCTACCGACAGCGCTCTCCAAGTCACCACTGGCATCGTAATTAGCATGGGGTGCAAAGAAGGCAGCGATGGGAAAGGGTGCAAGGTATCGATTGTTCGACCAGGATCAAGGATGTTGTATGGCGCAAATCCATTTTTATGTTTGCCAGGTTGTCTGTCACGTTATGCTGTTTTCGTTCGTTCATGTTCATCATCGAAATCACTATCGTTTGACGCTGGGCATGGGGAATACATGGATTCTTAGTCCGAGTTAGGCTTTCTTGCTACGTCAAAGAGGCCGTGCCACTATTCATCCAATCGGAGACTGTCTTCACTATCCTCGAATCGTGATTCGTCAATTGAAGTGGTTGAATCTGATTCATTCATATATCCAACGGTTAACAAACCTGCATGTTGAACCAAGCGTGAGCGTCACTCGGAGTCGCTGAAACAAGATCGCACACACCGCACAACAGACCATCAGGAGCGCTGCGTCCCAGGCGGAATCCCAAGGCGTCGATGCCGCTCATCCTGCTCGTGCACCCTATCCGTTAACTGCGGGAACAGCGCTGACGCCGCCGCCGCATCCCGCGCGACCACCTCTGGCTGGGCAATCCTCTTCATCTTGAGCAGCATCCTCTGACGCGTGTCGTGTGTCGCTTTTTGTTGCGCAACGAGAGTGCGAATATCTTGAATGTCAGCGTCTGTCATGGGGATCATCGTTGGCGAGCGGCGGATCATGGTAGTAGTGGGGAGTCTGTAACGAATTACATAATCGAAACCCTCGACTTAGTCTAAGGTGGGGCCAATGTTTAAGTTCATTACCGTGAGTACCTGTTGGACAGTAATGATCCAAGACAACTAGAGTGCTTGTCTCCAAGTAGTGATGGGTAGATCAAAGGTTGGTATGCTTACTGATCAGCAAATAGTTGTGCTTGATATCATTTTCCATCATACAAAATATAAGTAAAAATTGAAAATAAATGATTTGTTAGCTACATTATTTGTTAGGCTGTGACAGACTGGAGAGCTGGAGTGGACTGGGACAATCATTGATAGTGATCTAGACCAGACTGGACAGAGCTAGCAGCCTTCTAGTACATTTACTTCGAAAGGAGATAGAAATACTTGTCAGTGTTGGAACCATGTCATATCAAGTCGCTCACCTCCGCGCTGATTTGATTTCTTATCCACGTGTTCACCCGTGTCAACAGCTGTGAAAACGATTTTTGATGAGACGACGTCTCGGATAACACCGTATGCACCCAATATACGCTCGGAAAATGTTTGTCCAAGAATTCTTGAACCAGCTTCGGGTGTTGAATCAAGGAATTTTGGAGGAAGAGGTGGGTAATTGGAGGTCGGCGCTCCACACCTGCGCACGACCCACAAATATCGTCCAGAGAAGGTATTTGCCGCGCGTCAAGCGACAAGCCGATTTCGCGAAGCTTTGGGCAAGACACGAGAAGAGAAGACAGCCCTTTCAAGCTGATCGCCTTTGAGACGGACACTTCACACACACCCGTCAACCACAGCACTTCGAGATATGGCCAATTGCCAACCAGACCTGCAAATTCGGCATCGTCGATTCTTATCGGAAGGTTCAGGGTGATAACCAGTTCGCGGAGATGCACAAGGGACATGATGGGACGCAACGTCTCGTACGACAGTTCTTGTATCTCAATGTCTGACATTGAATAGCGGTATGAGAAATTTTGATGCCGGGGAAGCCGTCTGATCACGAGCGACTGAAGTGAATGGATACGCCGAGGGGATACAGTCGCTCTCAAGAGGGAAGGTACGTCGATAATGTAGCTATTGGTGGTTCGAAGCGTCACTTTGAAGGTGCAGAACGCTTGGTCATGAGCGCGCAAGAGGTGCGTGACAATATCAAGGTGATTCCAGACTGTCAAAGCCAGCCTCGTTACATTGGGGAATGGTTTATCTGCAGGTCCAAAGCATGTCTCGTTGGGTTGCCCCACCCCGGCATTGAGGGTCAATGAAATTGCCTTGAGTATGGAACACCCAAGCCCGAGGTGCCTCAAGGCGATGTTGTCTATGTCACCAGAAAGCTCAACATGGTGCCAATCTGCACGACTGCAGATAGCTCGCGAAATTGCCTGCCTGGCGGTCTCGGACATCCGACCACCTTGCGAAGAAAGGTCTAATTTGATGGACCTCAAATCTGGACAGAGCAGAAAGTAGTTTTCCAGAAATAACCGAAACTCCGGGTCGGCGGGACTCATCAATCCCACTTGCAGGGTATTGATGTTGGGTGTACATAATGGCCAGAGACGATAGAAGGATATCATATCTTCCTCCATGGCAGCAGCTCCAGATTGGCATTCCCATCTGAGCACCTTTACGTTGGGTAGGACGAGCTTTGTACACTGCAAAAAGAGTAGGGATAAATCTTCGCTCCCCAAGGTGAGTTCCTGAATGCGAGGAGAGTGTCGGTTGATGATAAACCATTCTTGAGGGATGGAGGTTTCTACTGGTACTGTGAATGATCCGAAGATGATTTGGTTGTGATTCTACCTTGTGCCTGGCTTCATCCACGACATCCGAAAAACTACGAACGAGTGGCAGAAGTGAGTCTAGACAACGCCAGAGACGGTCGAGGGAGGGCTCTGAAAATGCAGAACATGTCCTAGCCAGGGCAGCGAGCGTCCTACGTTCCACCAAGTTCACGGGATCATTTGAGGATGATATAGCAAGATAATCGAGGATGTGTTGGAATAACTCTGGCACTAGCAAAGGATTCATGTCTGCAGGCAAGCTGGTGAAAGCGCGTGTTGAAGCTGCGCTGAGTGCGATGGAGCCTGGCACGTGTGAACTTGGTGTGAACTGCGAATTATCACTTGGATCTGCAGAAACCTTGCTTGATAAAGGGAAGGAGGTGGGACAGTGATGAGTTGATTGGACGAGGGGTGGAAACATCATGTGTCATCATTGCTTGGTTAGCAGTGAGAACGCAGAGCACGTTCGAGCCAGCGCAGCGAGTGTTCCACTTTCCACCGAGGTCATGCAACCCTTTCAACAAGATAATTTAGGATGCAATGGAATAACTGATTATTCAGGCTTTATCGTACATTCGGGCAGAATCCACAAATCATGGAGAAACTGAGAGACGTACTTTGTCAAATCAAACAAAAGAAAGTTGCCCACGAACCTCAGAGCTAACTCACACCACCCTCGTTCCTACTGTTCAACCTCCTCTTGACCTCCGCATCCACACTGAACCACGACTGCTGCGTCTCCGACACCTCTACCTCCATATCTGGACGCACCCACGCCATCAACAGTATTGGCGCAAACGTCATCCTGACAAACACGTCCACCACACCCGCAAACATATCCGGTTCGAGCGATGAGTCGACGACATTGACGTGCTCCAGCAGGCGCGCCGGGTACGACACGTCCGTTCCCTCCGGTACGTCCACGAATGTGAGCGTATCTAGCCGCAGGGACAAGTTCCGTAGTAACGGGCACGCACGCAGGAGGCGGACGAGGCCTATGCAGGTGAGCCCGCGAGGTCCGGGCGAGGGGCAGCGCCAGCCCGTGTCATGATTGATCGCGAGCTGTTCGAGGTGGGGCCAGGCAGACACCAGCTCGAGGACGTCGTCGTCCGTCAAGCTAATAGAGTGGATCAGGTTGATTTTGAAGACGCGGAGGTTGCGAAACGTCATGCAGGGATACAGGTCATCGTAGCCAACCGAGGATCTGCCCCCTTCGACGTCGCCATAGGCGTAGAGTCGGCGGATGAGATAACGTTGGCTAAGAACGCTGAGGTGGGTAAGCGTGTCCGCTGAACATGCGCTCCTGAGGGCCGTCGTGAACGACCGGATGGTCCGTTTGGAAGGCGTGCCGGGAAATCTGACCGCGAGTACCTTGATTGCTGGAAGTCGGGTACGAGCCAATAATTCTGCGACGGGCAACAACCACCCAGACGATATGTCACACCACGAGAGGTTCTGGAAGACGAGGACAAAGTTAGAAGTGAAGATCTGGCTTGGTACTTCTTTGTTCAATGTCAACCCCAAATATGTCAGCGTAGACACGCGAGAGATGTGTAGGATGGCATCCGCTCTCAAACCAACCTCGCTACAGTCCAGTGTGTCAAGATTTGACCACCTAAGGACATGATCGGACATAATGTTGTCAAGCTCCACGGATTGACGAGGCATGTGGAGCCAAAACATCTTCATAAGCGGGCATAGAATGCCAACAGAGTCGAGGATATTTCGATATACGGAAATATCTGCGCGTCTGAAATCAAGCTTGAGTCTTCTCAATGGCTCGACAGCAAGGTGCATGGGAAATGGTTTTCCATTAGGCCAAGAAATGGATCGAAGGTTTGGGAACAGTCGGTCGCCGGTACATTTGTAGAGCATCTCAATGGACCCTTCCTCGAGCCACGACTCCCTGAGTGAATAATTGCGAAAGACCCAGACACGTCGACCATAACTTCGGAGGGTAGTCCAGTCAGCATCGGTGAGGGGTCCTTTGAATGCATATTGCTTTAAAGGAGAGATATCAATGCCTGCTCGGGTTGACAAGGAATGGATGACTTGCGTATGGTCTCGGGGAGTAAATAGCATCTGGAATACACCATACTAAAGTTGTCAGGTCGAGTATTTCTGACCAAAGCACGTCGAGCGCTGGCTCCTTGAAGGCTATACATGTCCTGGCCAGCACGGCTAGATCTCGGGTATAGGGCGCCCTCTCGTAGACCCATTCCCAGTCCCGAGTATTGGGCGCAAGGTGACCGAAGATATTGTAAAGGATCTCTGGGAGGTGAAGAACGTGGTGCATGGGCGTAGAATTTTGCGTGATGCGTCGCTTTGGACAGAAACGAGTTGCCACTGAGGTCAGACTGTCTGCTTTTAATCCTTTGACTTACTTGCATTGTCTGCCTATTTGGAGCATTGCATCATCGAATGATGATGATCCGGGACAAACGTCAAAACTGACAGCCTTCACAATGCACAATCGACATGGCATTGTGCAACAATGCTGCTCGTCCGATGAAATGGGCACTGAATCTATTAGACGTGGTCTTGGGTCACGGTGAGCATCTTGACTGCCACCGACTCTGCTGACTAAACAAGCGAAGTTTCATGAGCTCGAGTCTCGAAGGCTTCAAACCGACTGACATGTCGTGAAGCCCGCGAGTCCATATCGATCAACCGAGCCGTATTACTCCCGCACACGGGTCTTTCCAGTGATGCCTGCTGCTGTGAATTATAAGTATGTTCCGCCCAGCGCCCGCTCGTTTCGCACGGCAGAAACGATATGTGCGATCAAATAAAACCAGTGAGTCTCGAGTCTGACTACCATGACACCCGAGCGATCTGACCCCAGATCTATGCAAATAGGGTACTACAGCAATTATACTTTCCTGGCCCTCCAGTGCGGTACATACACCCCCGGCGTTTAAACGTATCTCCGACCAATCAGAAAAGAGGAATAAATCCTAGTTCGTCCTGACTCGCTTCTCCATTGTCCTCCCAAAACGATCAGAAACCGAACTCAAATCTGCGCCGCTCCCCGTACGTACCACTGCAATGAGGTCGGCGCAATGAGGTCGCCGTGTCGTGCGAGTCCGGTGCTCCAATATTGCACTCAAAATACTTAGATGACTCGAATCTAATGATCAATCCCCTATCTCCTTGAAGTCATACACTCTGCTCTCCGATCCGATCTGAACCCAACGCACTTGTGGCCTTATCATAGCTACTACAGCTACAAACGTCAAGTTGTCGACACGCTGGCTCTCTAGACGACCACGAATGCCAACGAAATGAGGTCTCAACGCATCCAGGTTCATGTCGGACATCCGAGGCAACTCACACAGCCCTCTCCATTGTTCGCCTCTTCAGGATAGTCAGACAAAAAAGTAACACATACTTATGATACGTGCACGCTTCTCGACCTCATGGCAACGGAAAAACCCGTTCAGTCTCTTAGGCGCACCTCATCCGCTCACACAACAGTTGGAGATGTTTTCTTTTGAATTACAATTGACTAGGGGTACACATAATGATTGAAAACATCTCGAGATCAAAGAAAGAAAAAGCAATGCCAGTGCTATTTAATGATGAACGTATCATGGTAAAGTTCAGATCTCAACGCCCTAGAACGTCGGTAATGAAAAGATAAAAAGGCTTGGTATAGTAGCTAGATTGGGCTGTGATGCGGATGGTGAGAGGCGATAACTGATTTATGAAATAAAGAAAAAGTCCAAGAATATGGGAGTTGCATTCGAGAACTCTGGGATGAAGTGCGAGACCAAACAACCGATGCAAAGACAAGCGGGGCAGCGGCAGGATGGATATGTCGTAGATGACCTCGGAGGATGGACAGCAACAAGAAAACAATTTTGGCGATCAAAAGTATGCACAGGAAAGCAAGCGGATGAGACGACATAGCAGATTGAAGCAGCGGACCCTTGAGGTCCAAACGATAGCGTAGTTGCTTAGCAAAATGGATATTGAGGGGGTTGATCGAGAGAAAGAGTTCATTCAGTTTGTCGAGAATGTCCACGAGTGGACGGAGTCTTCAGTCTGTCCAGGGATGTAAAAGGGGGGCTTCCAGCTACCACCCACCCGACGCGTTGGCGAGTAGATTGCAGGGGGCATGTACGGCGAAGTAGGAGTAACGGGCGGCGTGGGTACGTTCGTCATCTGAGTGAAGATGGCCATCGCCGCTGCATCCTGGGTATTGTCGAGGTGCATCTGCTGCGGAACGACTGCCGTAGGGATAGGGAGAGAAGATGTGGCGGGAGGGTCTTCGATGGAACCTTCTATGGCGTCAAAATTGAGATAGTTCATTATTTCCTGTGTAAAAGCGCTATGTTGACGCTGCTGGGCATCGGTGTACGCCTCCACCTCAGCGCTATTGGGATGATGGAAGAGACTCTCAAGCTCGTCAAGGGGAGATGAGACAACAGCTTCGGAAGAGGTCGAGTCGGCTTGCGTGAAAGAAGCCATCTGTCTTTGAAACTCGAGATAGTCGTAATCGACAAAGAGTTGCCCGTTGTAATCAACGGTCGGGGCCCGGTCTCCCATCGCGACTTCCAACTCACCCAGAGGATGAACGACGATGTTGCTGGAGTCGACCGTCGACATGTTGAAGACACCGCTTCCGTCCGTCGTCGAGAGCATACGGTCCAACTGCGAACTATCAGAGACAAATTGCTGGAATCCGGGATAGTTTTGAGTATGAACGATTGGGATGTTAAGCTTGACCACCTTCACAAAACATACTCAGGGGGACACAATTGATCAGATCCACGAAAACGTACCTCCAAATTCTGGGGCGCGAGCGTCGGTACCTCCTCGTTGTCGGTATTCCACACGGTCACTTGTGGGGCGGTCGTGTGTTCAGATGACGGTACCCGTACCAGAGGTGCATTCAAAGGCTGTTCGCTTCGCGCAGACGGTGGAAGGAGTGTCGGAAGTGATTCGGAGCTAGGGGACCGTCCAACAGACGGGCTCGATGAGGAAGCTTCATCCAAAGAAGGCTGAGGCGACTGAGAAGTCTCGTGAAGTGCGGGGGATGGAGCTGCTGACAGTGGAGGAGAGGGGCCGTAAGGTCCATACTGTGCTTCGAGTGGGTAAGGGAGCATATATTGTTCCGGGATGGCCATGTTGGAGGACCAGAAGAAAGGTGAGGGGAGAGCGGGGACAGGTGGCATCGCTGGAGTCACGGACGCCGACGTGGACGCGTCGGAAGGTGTGGCATCACGCGGCTTGGCCTTTTTGGCGCGGCTCTTCTTGTTCTCTCCCTTGGCGCGCAGCTTGTCCTCCTTCTTCTGTGGACAGAAACGATAATCGGGGTATTGTCGTTGATGTTCGAGCTTCGCCTCTTCGGCCAACTTTTCGAAATGACTTCTGACGGCTTCATCTTCGCGCTTCCACATTTCGGAGACCAACTGGGAGACAGTTGATTGAGCAATGCGTTCGTTGCCTCTGCCCTGGCGGAGTAATGCGGACTGGTGGGAGCGATAAAGTATCCATGAATTGGGCGGACGCGGTGGTTGTACTTTGTACACTTCGCGTCTAGAAGAGCCCACGGTTGAGGTAGGACGAGTTGGACCAGGCATCTGGTGGAGAGCTGAGGGGAGATAGAATGGGAGATAGAATGGGGCACAAGGGAAGAAGGGGAGATAAATGTGGTTTGGGAGAGAAACGCGTCGCTGAAAAAAGACAGGCGCTGGGTGATCCGTTTTAGTAGGTCCTTGTGGGTCCAATTTGTTGTGCGGTTGTTTGCCCTGACACCGAAGCCATTTTATATCTAATCTCCACAACGGCCAAAGCATCTTTAAGACTCACCGACATCTTCCACAATGATTCCTGTGTGACACCTGCCAATGGTCAAAGCGTGCAGCTGTGTCCTTGAACACGCGGTTTTCGTTCAAGGTGGTCCAAAGTCCCGCGTGGCGCCCGGCTATACCGTTATTTTTCCACACTCATGTTGTACGCTCCATATTTTCGAAAACATCCACAGTTCACACTTTAGTTAGCAGCAAAGTCCACAGCAACGGAAATAATTTTATTTGGCATAGTGTGGTCTACCGAACTTGCTGGGCAGGACACCGCCTCGTCAAGGGTAACCCTCGATCTATGGCATATGCTAGCCCGACCGTCGTACCCAATCGGCTCGGATCTCTGTGTTGAAGTAGTCTCAGAGCGTAGCGCCAATTCTGGATGCGATCTAGACCTCGTCCAGTGTCTCGGCGTTCGAGGTCCGATCATGATTTGCTCCTCTCATCGAATTGCAGTCCTGGACCGAAGTAACAACTTGTGTTTTCTGAGCTTGGACCAGAAAACATCCAAATTCTCGTGCGGGACCTGGCATATCAATTTTCCGCGGGTGTTTGCGATGATCAAAGCTTCATATCTCTCCCAACGAAAGCCTGCGACATATCCCCGCGGGAAAAATCACTAAATTGGCATAGCAAGTTTGACCACAAAGGTCGTTGGTTGCGGTTGTATGGACCGGTGCGATCACGTCCCCATGTGAGCTTCCAAAGCATCTCAGCCGCTAACCTGCCGTGGACTTCAATCGTGCGTCTTCCCACAGTCAGAATTCCTGTCGTCCCGTACGGTTTTTTTTGTTGGTTTGTAACGTGATCCTGCTGCTTTAGGCTATCGGTGGACCACCCGCGCTTGTCGCAGCGCTCTCCCTCTCACAAAATCGTGCGCTTGTTCGGACCGACAGGAGCAACTACCGTATTAACAACCCCAGATGGACTTTGGATCGGTCGTAATACCATATGGACGTAGGCCGCTAGGTTCGCATTTTGTCGTTGGTTCGACAGCCTCGCTCTTGACGTATTCCATTTTCTCCGTGACCACGGGATTAAACAAACGACAGCGTCGGTGCTCCCAATATGGGAATACAAAGCTGAGACCCTTGGGCCTACCAGACGGCCCCATTTCATCGACACCTTATGCGAGTGTGCTTTGGCCTTTGGCACGATGGCTGACTCCGTATCCTTGTAGAGGGTCATTTCTTGTTGGTGCGGATGTGCCAAAGATCTTCCCCATGGAAACGTTTTGTTGCATCCGGCGAGTCAAGCCCTCTCCCAAGTAGAAATGACAACATGTGAGACATTCCGGTTTGTTTGACCATTTTTACTCGGGACAACTCGTTGCAGCCGCTTTCAGAAAAACCAAATGAATTTTGTTTTGATGGCACTGGAGGTGACCGTCTCGAAATGTCTGCTGATCCGATTCGAGTGTTGCCAGGGATGAAGTGGACAAAAAATAAAATCGATGATGTTCGAGGTCACCCGGGTATGAAATGGGTAGGCAGTGGGCTCGTCTGGAGTGTCAGACAAAGTAAAAACCCGACCGTAATCTCCAAGTACAGTCCCCTCCGTTTTTTATTCGATGTCGTTCCAACTGACGCCCTTGTTTTAAGTGCCGAATGTTTGAGACAAGCCGTAACGTACACAGGCAAGATATTGAAAACACGCCCGCAGGTTCCTTTCATATGTCGTTTCCCCAGCTCTGATCGCCTTGACTTACTACCACTCTCAATCACCTCACCATGAAGCGTGACATCTACCTCCTCAAAAACAGCCTTGACACCACCATATTCAGTACACCTTGCTTCACATTGTTTCACTCAGACCATCCCTGGGTCCGCTACCGATACATCAGTCCCAACGACCTACCGCAACTGATGGTGGTGTACAGCGCGGGGCAAACATGTCCTATGGTGCGTTCATCTTCATCTTCTCTCTCCCTTCACCTTCCACGCGTGATCCAGAACTCGATCGCCATCTCGACGAACATCCTTCATCCGCCCGCCACAGACTACGACCACGTCGTCTACATTGGCGACGGCGGCGGTGACTTTTACGCCGTCTGCGTCTCCGGTGGTGCATGCCCCTCCCGCGCCCGTGCTCACTGTTCAACAAGTTAGGAGATCGTCCACCGGGAATACGACCGCGCCCGCACCCACGTACACGTCGTCCGCAGAGGGTATTTTTCGAGCGTCCAGCGATGAACCAATTTTGCACAACTTTGGACAAGACACGAGAAGCGACAACAGCCATCGCAGGGTGATCGCCTTGGCGGGGTAACACATGCCATACCCATGCCATACCCTACTCATGCTACGACGAAGCGATTGTGTTCGCATCCGCTACGTTCGTTCACCCACCCGTGCCCTCTGTTTTGTACCATCCACAGTCAGCTCCCCATGCGCACAGCCCGCCGAGCCCGGCCGCTCACTCACGCGCATCCTCACCCCGTCCATGTAATCCTATCCCGCTCGTTCGCCTTAGAATCGGCGTCGCGTACCACGCCCCTACCCTAATAGCCCTATGAACGAAGCAAGCGCACGTGCACGCAATTCCCCACTCGTTCGCCCAAGGAACGGGCGTCCATGACTCCATGTGCCACCCGTCCTACCCACCACTCTCACGCTGCAAACAAGCGAACGCATTCGCCATCCGTTCGTGTCACCCACCATGGAGGAAGGACCAGACCATTCTCAAGGTACGGCCCAATTTCAACGTTGAACCACGTCCCGCTTTGGAAAATACTGAGTTCCAATTTAGCGAGAAAGGCCGTTTGTGCGGCATCAAGACACTTGGGCCGGCCCCGGCCTCAAGCCCTCTGAAGCCCTGAGCCGTGTCAGGCACAGACGCGAGCTCGTATCGTACCACCGGGCTCGCAGGGTGCGTGTTTTGATGCTGACAGCGCCAAGTATGTCCTGCACACACCAACCTCAGCGTGGCTGCACAGACGATCAACCTTGAAGCCAACCCTGTCGGTTGGGCCATTCTCGACAAGATTGCATACGAGGGCGATACCTCTGACGAATGGTCAGATATATGGAACGCCCTCACCAAAGCTGATGATGGCAAATCAATTATATAAGATGCGATTTGAGACGTTGATGGTACATTCGCAAAAATGATCTGGTAAATCAATGCCATTCTCCTTCACTTTCACCCCCCAACCGAAACCTTTGCCTAAACATTCGCCAAACCTCGAGCCTACACGGTGTGAGTCTTAAAAAAACGCCGGCTCTAGGGTCTAAGCGTCGTCCTTTGCAGGCTGACCCTGGTGAGCTATATACTCCCTCACGACCTTGGTGGGATCTACCAATCCTACACGTCGAATTAGCAGGATGTTTAGAGACAGGAGATACAAATTACTCTCGGCCACATGCTCTACAGTCTGAGCCCGGTCTCCGAGTCCAATCTTCCCACTGTAAGCTATAAAGTCCCTCACGACCTTGGGATCTACCAAATCTACACGTCGAATTAGCAGGATGTTTAGAGACAGGAGATACAAATTACTCTCGGCCACATGCTCTACAGTCTGATCTTGCTGATCAGCCCGACCCTGGTCTGTGAGTCCAATAATCCCGGGGACTACACGTCGAATTAGCAAGATGTTTTGGGAGACAGGAGATACAAATTACAAAGCCCTGTCCCTTTGGGAGTAGACATTATGCTTTGAAAGTGTGGAGGTATAGAGTGTAGCAGTGAAGAGTGGTTGCGGTGCGAAACTGGGGGAGAGCGAACAGCAGCGCGGCTTTTATGTCTGTAGCGGATTCCCTATTGGGAAGCAGAAATTGGGGGAGTACAGCCCACCGAGTTATTGGACGCGAGATGGCAACCGAGCAGAGGCACACGATGCCACCATCATTGATTATATCTACCTTATCGAGAAACTGAGCACCGAGATATTGGGCGCGAGATGCAACCGAGGAGAGGCACATGACGTTCGCCATCTTCCGCAGTGTCGCCACCATCCATTAATCATATCTACCTTATCGATCATCCGAATTCAGGGCCCCCAGAAGAACAGCAAGGATGGAGAGACAATGGGAGATATGAACTTGCCAGCGGCATTATCAGCTTCGAACCGTAGTGCGTGAGTGAAAAATCGTCGCAGACTCTTCGTTGTTGCCAAACGTGACCCGACGCCCAATAGTACATCACCCGCGTAGCCCGTCAGAAATCAATCGCAGGACGCGAATGCACGGGGGGAACAGGAGGGGGAGTGAAAGCGGGTCGGGTGCACGTGCCATTCAAATGGCCAGACTCGAGGGCCGCCGCTATGGCGTCCTTGTCGCAGATTGCACCGCGCGCGGTGTTGACGAGCCACGCACCCGTTTTTGAAGTGCCTGAGGAGTTCAGCGTCACGCGTGCCCTCGCGAAGGAGACGGTTGACGGTCACAACATCACACTGGTAGGGTTGACCACGGGTACGGGTACAGTGTGGAACTTGATCAAGGATACACCGCGGTAGGAGTAGCACGCAATACTAGGCCAAACGCGGTGGAACATGGATATACTGTGGTAGGAGTCGCGCATGGCGCGGAACGCGACCATAAATAAAAGTGCAAATATGAAATAGGGGGGACCATAGCAGGGGGACAAATACCCGATAAGGCAATAGCGAGCCGTGGCCCCTTATCGACGCGGCAACACACGCTATGACGTCGTTCGTGCTGGTCACGTGGCGCGTTCAAGCACACGATCGATGAGTCCGACGACATCGACGTCCTTCCTACGGTATAGTGCATCGGAGGCACTGCCCATACGAGAATATAAGCCTGGGCCTACCAAGACCTGTCCGTTGACCACTTACAATGACCCGACACCCTTGCGGTCGCACCTCGAAATTGTTTCGTTGACCTCGGAACGGAGCTCCAATCGTTCGAGGACGATGGTGAGCGTGTGCTCGCAAAGGTGGTCAAGAGAAAAGACAGCGAGGAGGTGATTGAAGCGTTCGAAGCTTCATATCTTATCGATGCCGATGGCGCCAAAGGTGTGTCGCTTTTATAACCCAACTCATTGCGTGTGATGAACCGGGTTTTCTTCTGCTGCCAGGCGTCTTTCGAAAACAGCTTGGTTTAACGTTCCTCGGCGAAACAAGAGATGATATTGCCGCAGTGGTCGGCGACATCTGCGCCGAAATTGAAGGGTTGGCAGAAACGTATGCATGAGTTCTTATCATCGGAAAATTTATGAATGTCAGGGCGGGTCACAGCAGTACTGGCACTTTTTCGGCGACAGGTCAGCCAGCTTGTGAGTACCATGCATCTCCAGACGTGTTTCCGCAATGTATCTAAGCCCCAGATAGCTTTATGCTTCGTCCGATGGATGACATTGGTCCCGATGGTTTCCGGATCTTGCTGATCATGAAGGACTATACGCCGAAGGAGTTGATTACTGATGAGAAGGTAATGTTCGAATGCATGTCCGGACTGATAGGACGCGAAATCAAGGTTAGAAAGGTCGTCATCTTGTCAGATTTCCGGTAGGCCATGTCTTCATGGAATATTTTTGCCCTTTCTGCATGGTTTGAGATAGGCCTAACATCAGGATGACCGACAAATTTGGCCTTGGACGTGTTTTTGTTGCTGGTGGTAAGGAAACGATATCATTCTCTTCCTCTCACTTTTATGTGGAACATCTACAGATGCGGCGCAGTATGTTCATTCTTCTCTATCGGCAGCCTGTTGACCTCGTTTCGCAGTGTTCATAGCTCAACCGGAGGTCAAGGCCTTAACTCCAGTGTTCAGGATGCCGTATGTATCTTCATATGTATCCTCCTCGTGGTTGATATCGTCATTGTTACAGCTCAACCTAGCATGGAAACTCTCCTTGGTGTATAAAGGTCTCTCCCCAGACACCCTCCTCGACTCGTACACTACCGAGCGTCTTCCTGTGATCGCCGAAATGCTCGACATCACAACCGGGTTGCTCAACAGGTTACGTGGGGAGTCGAAGATCGAGCGTGCAATGGAGCGCGATAGGCGGCTAAACATGCTCGGGGTGAATTATCGGGCGAGCTCGATCGTCGTGGACGAGTTCACAGATGCTGAACCTGTGAACGCATACGGGAATTTAGACGAAGGGGTGTTGGTGGCAGGGGATAGGGCTCCAGATGCGCCGGGATTGATCATGGCTGCTACCAGAACGGAGGCGAGGCTGTTTGATGTGTTTGCCCCGACCTATCACACCGTGCTCATGTTCACTCCCGATGCATTGACGATGGCGGGCGAGGTTCTACAAAAGTATCCTGCAGATGTGATCAAACCGTTGATCGTCCTTGCTCACGGATCCGAGGGGACGGCGGGAGTGCAGGTGGATGTAGTCATCGACGATTGCGAACATGCTTATCGAGCATACCTGGTGGCGAGTGGAGAACAGAAGGTGGTCGTGGTCAGGCCTGACGGTGTCGCAGGTGCAATCGCGCGGGGTGCTCAGGGGGTGCAGCAATACTTTGATAGGATTTTCGCCCGAGACTCGTGAACGTCCTGTTGTACTGTTTCCGATATATAAGGGTAGCCTATGTAGGACTTCTTGGTGCATTTTCTGTCTTGAAAACATACCTGTTGTTTGTGCCTGTGGACGTGCCACCATTGGCATTCGAGTTCATAGTAATACTAAGTATCTTTGGATGTCGCGGCGTACACTAAAGAATGCGGATCGCGATCGAATTAAAGGAGGAATGAGGTGGTGGCACGAAAGCGAGACGTGCCGCTCACTTACGTCGCTCGTCCTGTGCTCTAGTTACAGCACTATCGATGGGGTAACTTACCATCGCTTATCCGGTCGAGGACAGGCATGTGTGCGCGTCGTATGTAGTATGCGCAGCCCGCGATATCACGGACCCACTGATGTGACCATAGCCTACCATCGTAGCTGAGCGCTGGGGTTGAGGACTAAGGACGGCAAATAACCAGTGACTTACGCTTATTCCGAAGCTCGTGAGAGCACACCAAAACGGAAGGTGTCGAGACTAGCTGCGCAGTGCGCTCGTCCTCGAGGCTAATAAGCCGCAGCATGATATGTAGTAACAACGCTGTGCGTTTACTATAAGTCGATTGTTTAGTTGCCGAATGCCAGAGGTAAGCCATCCAGTTTGGATGCCGGCTTACCCTCGGTCTATACCGGCAGAAGACGCTGCGAGTCACTTCAAGGACGCGATGACCCGAAATAACACCACTATTTGTACTCGATTCCGCTCCAAGGCCTCAACTCTGTCCTTTGTTGCACTCTCATGAAGTCTCCTGTTGCGCCTGTGCTCGTGGTTGGTCCCTCTGACTTGTGGCACGATTGACTATGCTAACGGGCGCTGCCAGGCCGGTGGTGGCCCATCTGGGCTCATTGCTGCGCTTACACTGTTACAGAACAATGTTCCAGTTCGGATTATCGACAAGGAACCTCATTATCGTATCAGCCAGCGTAGCAATGGAGTTTGGGTAAGTCGACATTGAACGAACTGGCTAGTTGGCTGGCTAATGTCTCGTTTTAATAGCCGCGTACATTCGAAGTATTCCATTTTCTTCGTGTTCATGAGATGTATCAGAGGGCCACGCCGGTATTTCCTATACGAGAATACAAGCCCGGTACGCTCGAGCCTACCAGGACTTTCTCGGCCGTTACCAACAACGACCCAACCCCCTCAATTCCATATGCAAGTATACTTTCAACTATCAACTAATGATAGCTAATCCCAGACCCTCCGTAGATCAACCCAATGTTCCTTGGCCAACCCACTATAGAAGCGATATTACGTTCTCACCTTGAGAAATATGGCTGCTCTGTCGAGTCTGCAACAGAACTCCAATCGTTCGAAGACGATGGTGATCGTATCCTTGCAAAGATAACCAAGAGGAAGGACGGCGAAGAGGTCTCCGAAACATTTGAGGCTTCATATCTTATCGGTGCAGATGGCGCCAAGGGTGTGTGGCTCTGATGACAACTCTCGTTGGATGCGAGGGGTCAACGTTTCTCCAGGTATCACTCGGAAACAACTTGAATTGACATTCCTCGGCGAAACCAGACAAGATTTCGCATCAGTGGTAGGAGATATCTGTTTCGAAGTTGAAGGAATTGATAGAAATGTGTGCACCCTTTTCATCTCTCGAATTTATGTGGTCTGGGACTTACTTAACTTCAATTATCTAGCACTGGCATTCCTTTGGCAGCAGTTCAGCAGACCTGTGAGTTGTAGTTGCCCAAAACATCCTCGATTGTATCTAATAATACGTAGCCTTATGTTTCGCCCGTCGGACGAAGTAGCCCCCGACGGTTTCCAGTTCTTGATGACTTTAAAGGCCCACGAGCCGACAAAGTTGATCGCTGACGAGAAGTTGATGTTTAAATGCATGTTCGAACTGGTAGGGCAGGAAATCAACATCAGAAAGGTTATCGCTTTATATCACTTTCGGTAAGCCATATTTTCCAGGAAGATTCGCTATTTCTACATGATTCGACAGGCCGAACATCAGGATGGTCGATACATTTGGTCGTGGACGGGTTTTTGTTGCTGGTGGTAAGGAAGCGATGCATTATATTTATGTCTCTTATTTACACGAACATCTACAGATGCAGCCCAGTATGCACTTTTCCTCTCTCTCCTGGCTGCGTTTGATCCTGTTTCTCAGTGTTCATAGCCCAACTGGAGGCCAAGGTTTGAACTCCGGCGTCCAGGATGCTGTAGGTATTTTTGAATGATGTACTCTTCCACTGATTGTAACGTCGCAACAGTTCAACTTGGCCTGGAAAATCGCATTGGTGTATAAAGGTCTTTCCCCAGACACCCTCCTCCAGTCTTATACCACAGAGCGTCTTCCCGTCATCGCTGAAATGCTCAACATCACCACTGGACTACTGGATAACATACGTAGCTCACAGACGATGGAGCATGCATTGGAGCGCAATGACGGGCGATTAAAAATGCTCGGGGTAAATTATCGGACGAGCCCGATCGTTGTGGACGAGCTCACACGCGCCGAACCCATGAATGCATATGGGAATTTGGATGAAGAGGTGTTGGTGGCTGGGGATAGGGCCCCGGATGCGCCAGGGCTGGTCCCGGTCGCCAATGGGACAGAGACAAGGCTGTTCGACGTGTTCAGCCCAACCTATCACACGGTGCTCGTGTTCGCTCCTGATCGATCCGCGACGACGGATATCTTTGACGTTCTGCGGGAGTATCCTAGCGACATGATCAAGCCCCTGATCATCCTTCCTCAAGGGACGACTGTGGGGAATGTAGACGCAATCGTGGACCGTGATGGACACGCTTACCGAGCGTACTTGGTGGCGGGTGGAGAGCAGAAGGTGGTTGTGGTCAGACCTGATGGTGTCGCGGGTGCAATTGTGCATGGTGCTGAGGGAGTGCGGGTATACTTTGGCAAGATCTTTGTCAAGAGTTCCTGACCGTATATCCGTTGTTAAAGTAGGCTAGGTATCCGAAGTTCACAAGCCCAACCAGGGAAGAAATTATCGGTGACAAAATGTACGGAAAAATGGCGTGAATCACTCGCACTCCGAGACACTCACTGATACCAAGGCTGTCCACAACCAGGGTTTTTGCCCATGTTTGATGGAGGCTCAGAGTCAATATCACGTGAACTCATATTACTTACTTTAATCTGCGTTTGGTGTTGTGTGCTTCGTCAAATGTCTGCGTACGGTACAACGCGCAACCACCCTGGCTCAGCGTTCGCGACGTCCGCCTCGATTACACTTTTCCGACGTCTCTCATGGGAAGGCACTGTCCCACTCGAAATTCGCGTCGATCCCAAAGAACTTCCCGCAAACTCTGATCGCGGACTGGAATGCTACTACATCCAGGCACCGAGGGTCAGCTACCTGCCCTTGCTCATGCCAGATCTACGCAGATTCCTGATGGATATCGTCTTTGATGAGGCAGCTGGAAAAATCTTGAAGGAGGAGGATTGGTGGTTCGAGAGCGAAGAGGGCACTCTGCTCAAGTGGTACGTCTGTCTTTTCACCACGCCGACGCATCCCTGTCAACCCACTTCCTCTGTCCGACGGTTGTGGTCATGGGTTTGATCGCTGACATGACGCGCGTTGTAGGCATTGGCCGATTGGTTTGATCTATGACAACCATATTATATCCGCTTCAATACGTCCCACTGCGCCTGCTTCAGGATCAGGACTGAACATTCCGGTCGCGCCGCTGAAAATGATCCTCCACCTCGCGTCACCTCCGACCGAAAAACTTCTTCTACCACCCTCCGCCGAGTCCTGCAAGCAAGCATTCATGGGCCAATTGAAAGAAGCCGACTTCATTCGGTGGGGGAACACGAAACGCATGACTGGTCTCAGAAAGGCTGAGCAAGACGGAATATGGGAGGGCATCAAAGAACGTGAGTTTTTTTTTTCCGTCGCCGGGGCCTCGTGCTCTAAACCGCGTCGCGTTGGGGCTAGCTTGGCTGACTTATTTGGGCGATCCTCGTCAATGACAAACGACATTGACCCTTTCCAGACAACTTTGATGACTATTGGCGCGTTGCTTCCAAGATCGTGCCGACGACGGCGCCTACGAGGCCGAATTCGCCACCGCCTACTGGTGGTTCGTTGCATACTCGACCGGCAACCACCGATCAACAAAGCGTCCCCGATCGTGATGGTGCATACAACGTCCGAAGTGTGCCTGTGAGACTGTGTCTCCCAGATGGACCGGTCATACAGGACCTCGTACCACCATTATTAGAAGACGGTACGCTCATCCGGTTTCATCGTACGCCTGCTGTCATTGCTGATGAACGCACTTCCCCCGTTGCGCTTTATTGAAACACCTAGGTTCTCCACATACCTTGTCGCACTACCTATCGACACATCTTCCGCTGCTATTTCCTTCACAACCATCGCTCGGTTCGGAACTTGCATACGCGTTGATCCAGGGAATTGCCGCACCCTCCGATACGGAAATGGGTTGGCTAGGCGCGTGTTTAGCAGGCGCAGATGGTTGGGTGAATATCTGTATCGGCGTTCCGCGATAGAAGATTCACAGCTCGAAAAAAAAGTCTTTTCATGCTTCACTCAACGCCTCCCTTTTCTTCATACAGATCTGCGTTAGATAGTACATTCGGATGTCAAAACTCTTTTCTTTCCTACTCTATTTACCTCGGTCTCTTCTGGCTTCATCTTTTATGCAGATATGTTTAATTCAGGTCGTTGACGATGGATACATAATTTAAATAAATACCCTTGCCGACTTTTCACCCTCGAATTACCCTGACTTTAATTGCACCCATGACGTGGACTTGTGTTAGAAGTCGCTCATTCATCCCCACCTTCGGCAACTGGATTTAGCCCGGCCTTGGAAGGTATGGCAACTGTTCATCCAAGCGCATGAACCTTGAATCGCATTGAAACATTCGCACTGCTTCTTGCCATGATATCCGACATACCTTGTTTCTTGCTGCGCTGGAGACAACACACAGGTCACCACGCGAAAGCCCCCGGCGTTGCCGTACCCCAAAATCGTCGCCACCGATCACGAGAAAAAGAACCGGACCAAATGTTTCGTCACGTAGCGTCGCCAGCGCTTGGTGGTCCCCGTACACTTGTGCATCGATGACGAGGAGGTGGTATCCAGTTCCCATGTTCCATTCCTTGATGATCGGACGTGCATTTCATCGCCCCTGAGTTTGTCACGGAGGCCAGGAAGATATAGTGGATGGACAGGGAGACATTGGAACGCCAGGATAGCAGACCCGGCGGCCCTGCACGTATGCATAAAACTCAATGAATGGCCGCGTGCTCCTATGAACACGTTGCATCGTCCGGCCGTTGCCGACAGAACGGGATGTGGAGGATGGTCATGGTACGCAGGGACGATGCGAGAGTGTCACAGCTGCGCCTGGTCAAACAGACTTGAAACGAGGTCATCCTGAGCTGGCGATAATTAGAATGAGCTGTTCTCGTAGTGATTGACCCCAAACCCCCTGGGATGACAATCCATGCGATCGCGATTGCTATTGAAAGATAACCATGTTTGACAATATGCAAACTGTAACCATGTATCGTAAGTGTGAGGTGGCAGGCGTGCGACGAAAGGATAATCTTGCTTGTTGTTTCGGTTCGATTGTCAAAACAGTGACGTAAATGTCTGCCAGTCGATGCACAGCTTCGGAAAGAACAATATGTACCATGATAGTGGCACAAGACCCTGACAGAAAAACCCCCAGGGATGTTCCTAGCCTAGTAGCCTCGTCCACTGAGCTGGTCGAAGTTGGGAAGGTCTGAAACACTACGACTGAGCGAGACAGACTCAGGGGACCGGTTAGCCAAGTTCTAATAAGTAGTAGTATACCACGCATTATAACCTCAATTGGACAGTCATGATGGTCCAGGATGACGCATAAGGGAAATTCTGGGACACTATTACCATTTCAGACCTAACCTTGTATTGGAGTAATTGGCTAACATCCCTTTCAAGCACACTTCAGTAGCACATGAACTCAGCCAAAGTTTTTCACGTTTGTCCAGCGATTGCCATGAACATTACTGAGGCCCTTCCCACGTACTGCACCCGCGTAAGTTGGTCTCACGGAACCCGATGATATCTCTGACGTGGCAGCCCTGATGAACAGGTCGATCGGCACCCGGGACGACCTTGTCAAACGCCATCACCACAAGCTTCAGTCACCACACTCCAACGACAGCTGCTCCCGAATGAAAAACCACGATCCGATGTTCCATATGCTGATGTATTTTCGGGGCTCGGTCCTGACCCCTTGAGGGGACTACAGTCAGGTCGCCCGCAAGGGCACTGTCGATCTTGTCCGTCAGGCACCACACACGATCATATCACCAGGTTCCGGTGAGTACGGTTGGTCCCCAGCCGGGTCCGAATTTGGTGGGTCGTTGTAGCACGAGAACCCTCAACACCCAATATCGTCGACAGCGTGGAAGCTGGCGCGTATCGACCTTCAATCAAGTGCCCTCCTCGGAAAGAAATGTCGATCGATGCCATGTCTTTTCTAACAAAGGCCACTCCATAACAGATGAAACTTTGCTGCTGAAAGCTGAATGAGTGTCTATGCTGAACGTTTTCCCGTTACTGCCTCCGCCTTTGAGTTGACAGTTGCGCGATAATTTCACCTTGTCCATCACAGACAGACACAAATACCGGTCGACATCATTATATCGATACCAAAAGATCAGAATCGAAATACGAATATTTAAATGGTGAAGTCGTGCATTCGGGCCAGTTTTTCCGGTGTGTCACATGAGCACATATTGTCTACAGGGGCTCAGACCGGGGAGATCGCCGGAGGTCCGAAAGATGTGGGCGTCTGATCATATGATGATCATGCGCACGTTGGCCGGCAGTAAGTTGATTTGGGCGACGGATGGGTAATTGGGTTGCTTTCCCATACTATGGGCGGACTGCAGCTCGAGAGACGCGATGCCGCCGAGTTCCCAATCCACATCACTGATGGTCATCAAATCAGACCGACAATCACTGAAAGTCTTGAATACTAGTAGTAGCCACGGGCGATTGGACTTGATGAGGCCCATTGTCCGAACATCGTTTGTTCACGGTTCACCTGTCATACTTCTAACCCGGATCCCGCACAAACCCCCCCATTCAGTTACATCCAAATATATCCTCGGCGCTCTCTGCGACGCCGCGCTTCCATTTCGCAAGAACCGAGTCCACGGACTTGGTCGATTATCCAATACGAATCGTTGAGTGCGCACTACTGTAGCTAATACGCCGTGGTGAACAGAATCAGACGACCAGTGTCGCCAATTGTTCCGATTTGCCGAGCGGTCCTTGGCCCTTCGGGTGGATCCACCAACGGCACAGCCAGTCTCGGCACCCTCGTCGGTGCGTTCTTTGCGCCGAACAGGATGACCAAGAACACTTGATTCTGCCACGCGTGACGTTCGTCCAGGAGACAGCCCGCAGTTCATAAGTCCCTGTCGAGTTCTCGGAATGACTGGTAGTACTACGGCGCAGCTGTTGTGGCCGTGTACTATGAGACTCAATTTTGATCAGATCAAAAATGCGCACGAGGCAGTGGAGGCACTGTTTCCCGTGCACGTTTCCATACCATGAAGCGTTGAAAAACCCAGACGGATCCAGCATCAACCGTTTTACAGTGCGGTACCTTTTCCGATTATGATATTCGAGAACACGACGTAAATTACATATCTAGTAAATGATAGCGTGACAAATGGTCCACACAAAACGGAACGAGAATATATAGGCCGCTGTTTCTACAGTTTTTTTCTTGATACAATGAAATCTGTGCTGATCCGCATTTAGAGGCGCGTTTCGACAACTGCGCATAATAATTGGGCGTGTACGCTGGATTGCTTGATTCCGGCAACCAATCGCTAAAGACATGGCTGAGCATGTAAAGTTCTCCACGTGGGATTAGAAAGGGTGAACAGGATTAAAATGGTATGATGTTCCGCCGTCGGATGCAAGGGTCCAAAACAAAACATGTGGAGAGCAGATGGATTAGCCGAGATTCTGCGCCGCCACTTATTTGGCAGATCAGTGTTGGTCAGCCCGGAAGACTGTGGGAGTTAAGGGAGGGCATACATGAGGAGGCGTATAGCCGCAACTGGCTCAAACTGGACCAGGTCGTCCGTAGTCGATTTTGGTAGGGATCATATGGGCTCAGCTGGAGCGAGGATTCTTCCGATAAGCCCATCGCCATGGCAGTTTGCATAGCAAGCTGTGAGAATGCATCAGCCGAGGCCGCACATCGGTCAGACCACACGCACATCGTTGTAATGACGGAATCCTGGTCCCAGGCGCGTCAGCATCAGCTAGAGAACACAGCGCTGAGAACGCACCCTGCCCGCGACCACTTTTGTACTCTGCCCACGCGAGGAGAATTGCCGCTTGGAGGGTATCAAGTGAAGGATGTTGGAATGTTGCTGAGAATTGGTCCTGCGGGGTTTAATTGGTATTGGTGCAGCCTTAATGGAGAACGGGCCCACCTTGGCGACGTCACAGTAAGCTTCAGCGACAGCGAGCGATCCTCTTGTGACAACCTCGGGGAGATTGGAAAATCTGAAATGACGTTGAGACACGAGCCAAGTCGTCGATGTGGTACGTCACCTTGCACCCAAAGCAGCTATGCAATTCGACAGCAAGGGAGACAGCGTGCCACGTCGAAACTTGTCGTATATCTCTTCATAGCTAAGGAATGGGCAGTGAGCGCTCATGTTGCTAATGAATAATTGTATGAAATGTTGCATCCAGGCGCGCTGGGGAGACGATGGGTGTCCAGCCTCGAACAGTGTTGACGAAGGGTACTGTGACGATTGTCCGACTTGTCGTCCATACGAAAAACTGGAAGGGGATTGGGTGGTACGGTGGTCATTGAGGGACCCTGGACTCTTGACATGATCGAGAGGGTACGATTGATAGCGTGCATGGCCCTCGTTATTGTGTCCAACCGAGTGCGGTGGGGAGTGTGACGATGAACGGTGCATAGATGGTGATGGTACTGGGAGAGCATTTGTCACGGGAAACTCTGGGATGGTGTCGTGTGTCATATATTCAGGTCTGTTCGTCGAACGAGCGAGGCTTGGCCCGGCGATAGCGCGACTGCGCTCGGCAAAATAACGCTCCCGATCTCGAAATCTGCATTCAACTTTTGCGACTTTGCATGCTTCGCATTGGGATTCCGGACTGGGTTGTAGACACTTGATCTTTTTTGAGCGACTGAAAGCGAGGAATGAAGATTACGGACTATAATGTGGCGCAAGGCACCTACCAATTATCGCAGGCCGTGACGAGGCGAGGGCGTTTCTTGTGACTCTGAGCTTCCTGGGGAGACTCGATGATAAACTGAAACCCATCCATTGTCGGAGGAATGAAGGGAATGATGACGACGAAGGTATAGGACTGTTTATATCCGCACTATATAGTACCTCGAGGCCTCTAGGACTGTCACGCTCATGTCACCGAAATATACCAATAAGCGTCGATTCAAGAAACCAGATCCGCGAATCTCGAGTCTCGTTTAGATGATTCTCACTGGTAACTGTCGCCTCTTAAGCGATCAAGATGCATGCCGTAGAAAGCACTTACCCAACAGGCCACACGGTTGCAGTGCATTCATTGATCGATTTCTGATCAAGCTAACCGCCGGGAATTAGTCAATACCATGATTATTTCAAGCGGGTTCCGTAAACAGGACTGACAATCATGATTAGGCCCGCGACTCCTTAGTAGGTGGACCCGACGACACACGAACCATTTCCTATCGGATAAGTCAAGACACCGTGACTGTGCTCACTGAATGCTCCAACACGTCAACGGCCGAAAAACGAATTATGAATCCAGGGCTGGACCAGTTTTGCTCTTCGATCCGAGGGTGATGAATTGTACCTAGACAACCTACAGCCCCACATCCAGGCCAAGAATCAGTTTTGGGTCGCAGGCTCCCAGAGAACGGATGCCTCCGTTTCCGGCTGTCACTAGTTTCACACAACGTCTGGGCAACTGATTGGCTGTGCCCGTAACTTAATTGATGGGAACACGTGCCGACGCTATGACTTGTGTTCACCCACTTGGAGGCGCGTCCGATCCGCAGTCAATTCGAGCGGGTTAACACGCGACAGCCTTCATCGCGATTGCCGACCATTTCCGACACAGACGGCTCCAATCCGTCAGCAACTACATTTGGATTTCGGATCAATGGTACGATACATCCGAAGTATTTAAGTCGCGCACCCCACGTAATTCCAGCTTTCTCAGGGTCCTACATACTAGTAGGATACTGGACACTAAACGTTCATGCAGCACATTCAATTCACCAGTGACAAAAGAAACAAGAAATGCTACTCACCGGAATAAATACCGTAGATAGTCCATTATACACCTAGGTCTTATCCGCTGCGTCGCCCCAATTTAGCTTTGAGCTCCTCACGCTCCGAATTTCTTCCGCGCCCTCCTCCCCTTCGTCGAGCTCTTCACTGGAGAAGAGAAGGTGCTGATGCATATCCCCGTTGATGTCCTCCCGGACCTTGTTGGCACTCGCCTCAGTGACTTGCACTCTACACATAATTTCTTCTTGGCCGACTTACAGATGAATGTGAGGGGGTATTGTATGAGCTGGCAACCAATTCCACGTCGTAGGCACACATCGACTCTCGGCCACTCGAATTTTCACACTCAAGCTGTATAACATTGCCGCGTGTATCCAGAGTGACTTTGGAATCGACCGTCTTGCGATACTTGTGATACGTGAAGAGTGCAATACCTATGCTCACTTTGTCAGGCGACGATCGCACTAAACCGCAAATGAAGACGGACCACAAATGGTAATAGCAACACCTGTGATATTCACCGGTGTCAGTTCATCCCCAAAGAACCAGGCAGAGATCGTGATGGTCGACACTTCTTTGGCTATCCCAGCGATGGACATCGGAAGAACGCCTGCACGTTGGATGATGCTTGCACGACAATGTAGTCAGCCTCATGGGGTACGCACAAGTGCACGTAACCAATCAAACGTACTAGTACTCGCTCATCACCATGCAAAAGGCCGCGATGCCAGGGACGATAAACTTGAGGAGCGTATTCATCGTCGAAGTCATGGTAGCGAAGAAGGGGCTCGAGAACACATTAATCCACCCTTCCCAGACGATGCTCACGAAGGCTAATGAAACCGCCGCGGCCGGTGACAACCAAAACAATGTGGACGGGGGGTTATCAAGGCCCATTGTCTTGTCCAGCATCGCTACTTGCGTAACGCTCCAGCGAAGGCCGCCGCAGACGCTCGCGAACATGACCAGCAAGAATCCGGACCAGGCAAATGCGGTTTCTGAGGCAACCATCAACAGCACTCCCGAAAAGATTATCAAGATCACAATGACTAGGTGTATGGAGAACGTCTCCAGTCGAAAGAGAAATGCGAAGAAAAGGACAAATATTAGCGAGGAGGACTTGCACATGGCTAGAAGGATTAGGGGTCACCTAACGATTCGGGCCGTGCCCCGCCCGAGGGACGCAGGAGATAAGAACACTCACTATAAAAGGATAGTGTGATGCTCTTTAGAGAAACATTGGACAGTCCGATATCAAGGCCAGTTGCCACTGAAGCAGGGAGAGCCTTGATGCTGCAAAAATGGTATCACTTTAGCAATGTTGTATTGCAGGCTCGCTCACCTATAGTTACGTAGTGTCGGCCTTTTGTCAGAGACGAGGCTTCCTGGGAATGCGAATCTAAGCAATGCGGATAGCAAAAACTGGATGGACATGTGGACAGTGGTCACGAATAGAGGATAAGGGAAATTAAAGTAGTTCGGTGAAAACATCCATTTGTTATATACGGAGAGCACAGTTGCAAAAAGGAACCTGTAATGGATGGTGAGTGGCTCTAGCATCTGAAACAGAGAGTAGTTGCCTTGTACCATGCTAAGATGAAGAAAGAGTTGATGAGTGCATTTCTCCACCAAAATATCCTCTTCTCTGCCTCGGACGCGATGTGGACGTCGTCTTCTATGTCTTGCTCGGCGTTGGGCAATATTGGTTCATGTTCTGGAAGAACGGCCATCACACGAGGTGGCACGCCAAACATGTCCAACAAGCGTAGTTTATGCGTGGTAAACATATTCCAATCCAGGTCATACTAGTATCACATGAACTGAGTCTACGCTATCAATGATACCAGATCATCGACTCAAGCACTGTACTAGAAACCAACACGGTAGCATTATGGAGCATGCTTCTCAGGTTCCTGTGCATGTGGAACTTCGGCAGGAATAGGCGCGGTAGGATAGTTTCGCCTAGATGCGGAACCGTCAGATCTTCAAGGGTGCGAAGCAAAGCCGCAAACTTGCCACGTCCGCCAGTGATCAAACTGTTTCTGGTTGAGATATTCTCGCCATTCGTCCTTCTTGATCTCCGACCTAAAACGTGCATGCTGAAGCAGCTCTAGATGGTGCAGAGCATGAGGGTAGCTTCAAGAGGCTCGTGTTAGCGTCGAAAGAGGGACCGGATCACACCGACTGTATGAAGCGAGCATAGTCCTTCTCTCGCCAGTATTGTAAATATTCCAAGTAGTTGACGAACGCAGGCTGGTCGAGTATGTTTTGTTGGGCGAGAGAGTGCAGATAGAAAGGATTTGCGAGAGACTGTACGAATTCAAGCTCTAGCTCAAACCTTTCCTTGTTTGCTGCCCTCGCATCCACGACTGTAGGCGATTCGACTGTCGCGGTTGTAGAAGACATGTTCAGTGACGGAGTCCGTTTGTTTGGATCTAAAGCCCCCGCCAAACAAACTCATCACGTGTCCATGACGCGTTCGTTCACAATTTACTACCATGTCTGACGAAAATTCCAGCGGCTGGGAGCTCACAGAATCCGATCCTAGTGTCTTCACGTACGTGCTCGACCTCATTTACTCACTAAAACCGAATTGGAACCCCCGTCAACGATCAGGGAACTGCTGAAAACCCTCGGCGTGCCGTACATCGTCGATGACTTGTATTCGCTCGACCCTGAGGCTTTGTCTGCGCTGCAACCTCTCCACGCTCTGATATTCCTCTTCAAATGGCTACCATCCACCACCGGCGAGCCAACCAGCAGTTCGGGACAAGATGATACCAGCTTCCCCGGCTTCTTTGCGCATCAGACAGTCAACAATGCTTGCGCGACCCTCGCAGTAATAAACGCGCTAGGTAATATACCGTCACTCCCTTCTGGTCCACAGCTGGCAGACTTGATGAATTTCACTACTGGGATGGATCCACAGACATGTGGAATGGCTGTGACCAGTGCAGACTGGTTACGAGAAGCACACAACACGCTTTCCCCGCCAAGTTCTATCTCGTTAGATGGACTTGGGCTACCGAAAAGGACCGAAGATGCTTATCACTTCGTTGTCTACGTTCCTGTTACGGGTAGTCTCTATGAACTGGATGGATTAAAGCCGTATCCTGTCCGCCACGGCGAATTTGATCAATCTGGGGAAGGTTGGCTCAAGAAAGCAAGGTGGGTCGCCATTGCTCATTTTTTCTTCCAAAGGATTCATATCTGCCTAATTAGAGAGGTGATTGAGCATCGCATAAGCACTTATCCCACAGGAGCGGTTAGTGATTTTCCTTGTAGAGATGCCCGCTTTTGAATTAATTTCTTATCGTTGCCAGTTGGAGTTTAGTCTGCTTGCCCTTCGCGACGATCCTTTGCCTGTTCTCAAAACGCAGCTGGAACGCCTGCAGCAGGCAGGAAGCCATCAGGAAGCCAGTCAGGTTCTTGTAAAGATCAGCAACGAAAACGTGAAACGCGAACGCTGGGCTGTACGTCGCTGAGTCGCTCAAGATTTGATAAGCTTACTCAACTGTGCTCGGATAGTTTGAAAACAGTCTTCGTCGCCACAACCATATTGGGTTAGTGCACGCGCTATTAGTCGGACTTGCCAAAGCTGGGCAGCTTCTATCTGTCACAGAGAACGCGAGGAAGGTTATGCGGGAACGGCTCGCGAGGCGGAATGAGATAGGGCTTGGCGACATGGATGAGGATTAGTGTGTTCCGACCCACACCGCTTTTTAGGTCTTTTTCGTGACATCACATGTTCCGCCCTTTGACTTTGGTTTGGGTATCCACGCGATGGAAATTTCCGTCCATAGTGTTCCGTAAGACAGTTCTCTCCGGCTCGGTAACACGATGCTCCGGTGCACATGACCTTGATAATTCCCTTACCAACAGTTCCTTGTGACGATCAATCTGATTTCACTGCAAGGTCTCACAGTTACTTACCTCAATCAACAGCGCACTACACAAACATGTCGCTTACCATCAAATCAACCGTCCACTTGACGTCAGGTAAGTTCATCCCTGTTCGGGATGCCTTGTTCATGCACGGCGACCAATGCAGGACATGCGATGCCCCTCCTTGGGTTTGGCGTGTATCAAAATTACAACGCTCGATCATCCGTTTTGACAGCCTTTGAGGTTGGTTATAGGCATGTGATACGTTACAACAAGTCACAGCATTTAAACCTGATTGACTGTTGCTCATCAGACATGTTGATTCAGCACAGGCATACAAGAACGAAGCCGCAGTTGGTCAGGCCGTCAGAGAGGCCGGCCTCGAGCGAGGCGATGTGTTCATCAGTACGCTGCGTGCATGTTAAAGCGTGGTTCACGGCGAACGCTTATCGGTTGGCATGCAAGCCACCAAGTGCGTTAGTAAAACGCATGGATATGACAGCACCCTCAAGGGTGTCGACGGTTCACTCACAAGATTCGGTTTCGGTATGGAGACGAATGTTACATCACGTCTTCGGCAACTTACGCGTGTCTTGTTGTCCATCGTCAACGATCGAAAGATTATATTGACTTATTTTTTATTCATGATCCCTTCTCTGGCACGGAACGACGCTTGGCCACGTATCGGGCTCTGCTAGACGCTCAAAAGGCGGGAAAAATCAGGACAGTCGGCGTGTCGAATTAGTCAGTGTTTCAGACATCATTGTTAATCCCATGGCTCACGTTAGACATTAGTGGTGTGAAGCATCTCGACGAGATCAAGAATGCGGGGCTGCAGATGCCCGCTGTGAATCAGATTGAGGCATGTTTCAGTTTCTTTTTATTTCAATTTTTTTCTTATTCAATGAGGTAACTTCACTTCCTTGTGTGTAGCTCCACCCGCTGTGTCAGCAGCGGCCTATCGTCGATTATTGTCGCGCCCATGAGATCGTGGTGCAAGCCTACTGCCCGATTCTGCGCGGTCAAATGGATCATCCTGTGATCCAATCGGTAGCAAAGAAGGTTTGAACTATCATCAACGTGCCGCAGCATCGCCTTCATGCCGTCCCTTCGATCTAGCACGGTCGAGATCCGGCTCAGGTACTCATCAGGTGGTCCTTGCAGAAAGGGTGCGTTTTCTTCTGACCGTCGCCGTGAGGCGTGTCGATTTTCCATCGATTGTTCCATGTCGTTCTTTTCTGTTCTGTAGGTTTGTTCCGCTCCCGAAGTCGGCCACTCCCAGCAGGATCAAATCCAACGCAGAAATATATGATTTCTCACTCGATCCAGAGGACATGAGGCTTCTGGATAAACTTGACCTCGGAGAAGCAGGAGCTGTGAGTTGGAACCCAGTGGATGCGCCCTGATTGCGGGTATTTTCGTGTAGCTCAAGGTAAGGGAGCGTCCGATCGGATCATACGCCCTTGATGTGTTTATTTCTCACCTATCAGCACGGTTCGTACCAACTTGAAGTTTGTGACAAATTCTGGAAATGAACTTGGAAATGAAAATGCATTGTGAATCAACTAAATTCTCTGTGCAGATGAGCAAGATGAGTCTAGATGTTTGCGCCCATGTTCTACCGTGAATTTCCGTGAGGAGCGGCCAAACACGATCCGTTGGCGATGTGGATATCCCACTGGCTTCTTGCTGCCGCCTGTGGCAAGGAAGTAGCTTGGCATCATTCGTGGCCCACAACGAGCCATCTGTGTCAATTCTTTTTAGACGTGGACTCTTACACGGTCAGGGAGGTTTGCAAAGGCATGGAGACCAGACATGTGAATGCAGCCGCAAGGTCTCCTGACAAACAAGTATGAGACTGCGTGTAACCCACTTCGCGGCTAGTATCCTGCGATATAATTGTAACCCTCCGGAGCCCTGCCTCTGTGATGGATCTTTCATTCTCTCACCATAATTGTCGATGAAGTTTTGCTGATGGCCATTATAATGCCTCGGAGTAAGGTCATGATGTTCGGGTGTGCGGGAGCCATCCCGTTGTTCTTTGATCCGACGAGACAAAGTATGTAAATGCGCTGCGAGTGCATCGACTGCTCTTCATACGGTGGTAAGCTAGCTCCGGCCCGGACTGCCGGCCAGAGTGGCGGTGGTGCTGCAATGGTGCTGTGTCTTTGTTTCACTTCAATACAATCGTTCCTGCTGGACGTCGTTCAAACAAGTACTGCCTCGCTTCGCCACTCGCTCCTGGCGTGACAGTGGCAATGGACGTTCTAGCTCATTTTGGCGAGCTTGATGAACTGATTCAAGTCATCTACCAAGGTTTTGATCGATTCCTCGTCCTGTCCACGGTTGCTGAGTCCTGCTGGACCCTGTGTGTTGGTTTGAAGGGGCCCGAGGGTAGATGGTGGCGTGGGTCGTGGTCAGCAAGCGATATCACACAGTTTCTTGTTCGTCCAACAGTCTATTTCCCGTATTTGATGGCCGCGGACCGATACGTTGACGGACTAATTTCATGCAGGGTTCGAAGCCGAGCTCCAAGATCCTGGAAGGCTTTGCTCACAACTTGTCCGAGGCGTTTGTGAACGGTGAGCTCTGTATCGGTGACTGGGTACCCGACCCGGGCGTAAAGATCAACGTGAATTCGATTTCTACTTGCTTGCTCCGATGCATGTGTCGATGAACGACCTGTCTAATTCATACACAGCTCACGTTAAGACCGACGTCGAAAAAGCCGGTACGGGTGCCCTTGGTTGAAATGTCTGCCAAGGAGGCAGCGTCGCATGCGACAACGATCCTCAGTGAAGTATGACACACGAGCTACCCGTTAGTGAACTATGGTGACGATTGACTCAAGATTGCCCTCCAAGCACAAGCTCGCAAGTGTCAATTGAACCCGCCCGCGTTTTCAGCACAGACTGTCGCGACCGCCGTGACTGCAGGACCGTCCCGTCCGAAATCAGGTGCGTCGGGAGAGTTGACCCTTGCATCTCTTGAAGTCGGTCATGTAGACGCTCATCCGAAGAAAGCCCATGCGGCCGAGTCCATAGCGCATCAAGCTGAAGACGAGACCGAAGCTGCTCAACAGAAGATCAAGGCACTGGAAACGGAACTCGAGCACGTTAAGGCGGCGAAAAATGCCAAGTCGAAATCGCCAGAGCCGAGTGCGTGACACGTTTTTGCGACGTTCATGCTTCTGACCGGTGTGTGCGAATTTTAGAACCCTCTGCATCGATGCGCCGACCAAAGGGCGCGTCGCTTGCTAATCCGCATAAAAAGGCACGCAAATATGAAGCGGTGGAGTTTGAGAGTGATGACGAAGAAGCAACGGGCGGCCGCTAGTTTAATTTTATAGGTATAGTTGTTGTTTAACTTGGCCTTGAAACGCTGCTACGGCGATGTGATGGACTTAACCCGGGGGGTTTTCTACGAACGTTGATGAGTGAAACAAGACTAGCGCTCGAGGTAGTGTATACTACTTGCGTCTTAGTTATTTTCAAATACACACGACGGAACAGAAAAGTCAACCGAAATTTGACCGAAATAGGTTTGGGCTACACGTCTTCTAAACGCCCTTAAGGACTCCACCTTTTCTCCCGAATACCGTTGACCTGAGACCACCAACATGTCTTACACCTCGACTTCACCTGCACAGGGAGATACCACCGCTAATGCTCTTAGCGTTGAGGCCATGTTCACCCAGATATTGGGTGCGGTGCAGAATTCGGTTCGCTGTTGGTTTTTTCTCGTCCAAGCGCCTTTATTGATCGTCATCACAGCAAGCCGAAATAGCTGAACTTCGCCAAGAATGCGTAGACCTGAGACTTGCCAACACGAGTCTCGAACGCCAAGTAAAAGAGGGCTTGCATGTAGGTTCATACCAAGCGCGACTGTGGTATCCCCGATTGAAAGGCTTACTAGTACAACTACCTCAACGGAAGTCGTATTATCTCTAGCCCTGGCTCCACGACGCCCGTCCCCGGAAGCCCTCAGCTCCGCGCCAAGTCGCCGTTCCTTTCCCCTCACAACATTCCCAGCCTTTCGACACCACCCTCTTATTTTCTCGTTCCTTCCCCGCTTGGCGGACATGCCGTAACTTCCATCTCCCCTGTTCAACGTGACATACCAGGATTCTATGTCGTTATTCCCGCAGGAGGGGCTGGTACTCGCCTTTGGCCATTATCGCGGGAGGAACACCCCAAGTTTCTCCTCGACCTTACTTTGAAAGGAAGATCCCTTATACAAGCCACCTGGGATCGGTTGTTACCCCTTACTTCTCCGCTTCGTACGACAGTCGTCGCTGGACCAGGACACGTCAAATCCATCCGCGAACAACTCCCAGACCTTCTTCCTCACAACCTCTTTTGTGAGCCTGGACCAAAGGAGTCCATGGGTGCTATCGGTCTCGCGGCTGCCGTCCTTGCAAAGAGAGACCCAGACGCTATCATTGGGTCCTTTGCCGCCGATCACATGATTTCTGGTGACGATGCGTTCCTCTCGGCGGTTGCTGAGGCGGTTGAAGTAGCCAAGAGCGACTATCTCGTCACCATTGGCATCGCGCCGTCACACCCATCCACTGGGTTCGGTTACATCCGTCTCGGTGACAAGTTGAGCGTCAAACAAGCTCCAAATGCGAGACTCGTCTCTAGTTTCAAAGAGAAACCGGACGCCCGCACTGCCGCTGCCTATATTGGTACGGGTAATTATCGATGGAACGCTGGGATGTTTGTGACAAAAGCCACCGTGCTTATGGACCTTTTGAAGGAGTACAAGCCTGATCTGCACAACGGGCTTCAAAAGATTGCCGACGTCTGGGGGAATGATGCAAAGCGCAAGGCAACACTGGCTGAGGTGTGGCCTACCCTCGAAAAGATCGCTATTGATCACGCTGTTGCGGAGCCTGCTGCAGCGGAAGGCAAGGTGGCCGTAGTGCCAGCCACATTCGGTATGTTGTAGGCAATCAAAGAGCGCTTCTCTGACGTCATTCCTGTTTAGGTTGGGATGATGTCGGTGACTTCTCTTCTCTCGCAGATCTCCTCCCCGCAGAATCCGGTCAACCCCGCATACTCGGTGATACGAGCTTGGGTATGTATTATGTGCCCCGTCTCTGATGGCTTGCTAAACGTTTCTTGCTTGGTAGTTCTCACCGAGCAGGCTGCGGGTGGAATTGTAGTCCCCGGGTCTGGACGATTGATCACCTGTCTTGGCGTCGACGATCTGGTTATCGTCGATATGCCAGACACACTCCTCGTCACCACGCGTGCGCGCTCTCAGGAGGTGAAGCGCTTGGTCAAGAAATGCCGCGAGGCCGGATGGAAAGTCTTGCTCTGAGCTCGCACCAAAACAAACTTTTTTTTTGTGAAATCCGAACATGATCGTCTGGTTTATCTGGAATGTCGTTGGACTCTTTCTGGTACATTGGATGTTGTATCTCGGTCATTATCGTATCGATCGTTGTGTGCTCTATAATGTGCAACTGCTTTTGGCTCTTGCTGATACCATTGCATTAGGCCAAGTTGATAGCAGTCATCATGATAGACAATCATTTGACGAGCCAGTCAGCCGCAAGTCCACAAATCCTCTGGTCTAGGCTTCGCCTATTACATAGAGTTCGCGTACGTGCACCTGTAGCAGGTGCCACGAGGTAACACGGAGAGTGCAGGCAGCAGCGCGCAGATTTTGTCATCACGCCCACGGCTCTAGCGAAGGGTAAAACCCTGCGCAACAGCAGACTTCCACTCGTTCGGTGCGCAACCGTCCAACATCCTCGTTTACTCAGCATCTTCCAGAGAATGCATCCCGTGCTTCAAATTCCAGAGGTCCTTTTAAACATCTTTTGTCGCCACGTGCCTTCTGGTCTCACCGCAAATGCGTTTATTCCGATCTGGCTGCTCTGGCTAGAACATGTCGCGCATTCAAGGAACCAGCATTGGATATACTCTGGTCTGAGTTGCATGACCCAAGCCCTCTGTCACGGTGTCTTCCAGAAATATCCCATCAAATAGTCACCGGAAAGAGTGTAAGATAGTTTCACGGTTTCATCCAGCTCGAGTTCGGGCTGAATATCCATCGTTCGCAGGCTTCTAGAAAGTTCTACTCCTTCACCAGACCACTTGAACGGGCCGAGTGGGATATCCTCCACAGTTATACGCGTCGTGTTTGGTGCATACGTGATCTCCGAACAGCATTGGACTGGAAATCTGTCAGAACCTCCATGGACTTTACTCCTGCTGATCCACTCTTTCCAAATCTCCGATCTCTGCATTGCGAATTCGCAGAGGAAATCATACCTTTGTTGCACCTGCCTTTCCCTTCCCTAATTCGACTCAATTGCCGTTTACCCTCGAAGGTGGATCTACGTATGCTCCAGGATCCTCTAAGGTCACTTGCCAAGACATCCCCAAACATCAGGAGACTTGACATCTGGGACTTCTATCAGCACAAACTCGCGTTTACCAAGATCGTCTCTGACGGTATCTGCGGCTGGTCAAACCTTCAGTGGGTGACTTGTCCTGGAATCCTCTTGGATGTGGATGCTCTCGTACATCTGTCTCGCATGCCCTCGTTGGCTCGACTCACATTTACGCTGAGTCCCACATTTTTGGCTCAGACCAACACTTCCGGTTCACCTTCCTTCACAACGTTGAATTACTTGAAGCTGCATGCTAGATCCTTGGTCCCGATTTCGAGATTACTCTCTTGGGCCTGCCTTCCTTCGATCACGGATTTTACTATTACCATTGACAACTGTCCTCCCAAGCAGGATCTCGCCCCTTTCATGGCCGGTCTCCAGAAAGCTGGCATGGGTCACGCAATCCAGGAATTCAATTTGAAACAAGTGCACGATGCCCCGGATACCATTCCACCTCGCTGGCCGGATGCACCACTACTTGACTTGGACGATCTACGGCCATGCATGGCATTCCACAACATTCGTCGCATGAACCTCAATCTCCAGTGGGATGTGGACCTGTCAGACGCCGAGCTGCTGACATTGGCATCCGCATGGCCTCAGCTAGAAGAACTCCTCATCAATGAGAATTGGGGCTGGAACAGACCGGGTGGGATTACCCCAAATGGACTCGCATTGCTTCTGCAGAGATGTCCGTCTCTGAATTTGATTGCGCTTGCCATCGACACGCGAGGGCATACCCAATTGCGGGCTAGACGATATCAGGGATCCCCCAGCGCATCGGCCTTTGCACGTTCGTTTCACATCAACATCCTTGACTCCGTCATCGAGGAAGAATCTGTGGATGCCATGGTGGTTTCTCTCACTAGCATTGTGCCTAGTTTTCGCTTTATTCTCACTGCTTGGGAAACATGGTCTGTGTTGGAGCATCCATACTCGGACTTGTACCGTGAACGTTGGGAAGACGTGCATAGTCGGGCCAACGATGCTATCAAAGATCGGTGGTTGAATTTTCTTCGAGGAATGTTCTTCCAATCAGTTGCATCCGAGTCATTGATATAATTCGCACTAGCTTTTGTTTTTTGATCACCTTGTCATATCTTGATTTGAATGTTTGTTCCCCAGACGGACTACTGGCTCTCCAGGGGACGCGACTGTTAGACAATGAGATACCCACGATTTGTCACTGTCTGAACCACTATGTCATGAACCGCTCGCTCATCGGATCATCGACTGAGTCGATCAGGTTCAGCCTCGTAGCCCAGCGTTCGAAAACTCACACATTCAACACACACAAGTCAAGCACAGCGTTCGTCATCTTGATGTTCATCATTGCGGGATGTAGTGGTGGTGATAAAGTTATTCCAAGTTGGATCCACTTCTGATAGCACTGCTCTAACCGGTGACCCCGTTGGGCCGGACGGAAGCAATTGTTGATATCCGAAATATTCCTCTTCTTGAATCTTGATAAACAATCATTCTGCCAGTCATGGCCTCAGATGCGATTGCCACCGGCCTTTGCGAGGTGTGCTCCAAGCTGAACATACAGCGCCTGACACATCCTCTCATTCCCTGCCGCGACCCATGGCCTTGTTCAACACCTCCGATCGACGGATATCTTGGGGCTCACCTCATGCTTGGATCTGTAGATGAAATCAACAGTCGGTGCTCGACCTGCAATGTTTGCAGACTTGTTGCTGAATGCCTGGATAAAGAGCCTTCAGATCTCGACGGTGAATGTCGTTTCAGGGAAATCGCCGAGTTTTGCAACTTCAAGCTACCAAGGAACGTCGAGGCTCGAGATCCCACTATCACGCATTTCCATTTCACACAGGTCTCCGTGATCTTTGATACAGCAGCGGCAAATAGTTTTTGTGGGCCTTCCTTCCCCTGGGACACAAAAGAGAGAGACAGCCGAGAATCCCATTACATCATGAATCTTCAGGTCAGCAACAACGGGATTTTGATCATGTTGATTCTAAAGAGTCAGACTAGGCTAAGGCCAGATCCTTCACCCCAACCGGAGATCAGTTTGCGGAAGAAGAATTCCTCGAAACCATCGGTGGCAGATATGTGGGCACGCAAGTGAACGCCCAGCTCATACGAAAATGGCTTCACGACTGCGAATCCAAACATGGGAAGTTCTGTGAGCATTTTTTGCGACCCACGGTGGGGCAAGACAAAGCACCGAGTTTCGTGGTCGATGTGATCCAGTCATGTCTCGTGGACACTCCTTCGCAATGTCGCTACGTCGCCCTAAGCTATGTCTGGGGCACAGCCCCCGTATTCAGGCATCTCCTAGAGAACAGCCAGAATCTTCGGAAGCCAAATTCCTTGCGCTCGTTTCCCATCCCTGCCACGATTCGAGATGCCATCACCCTAGTACACGCCATCGGAGAGCGCTACTTATGGGTAGACTCGATTTGCATCGTCCAGGATGATTTGAGGATGCAACAGACAGAGATCATGCGGATGGGGTCGATCTATTCGAATGCTCTTTTCACTATCATCGCCGCGGCCGGAAGCCATGCAAACAGTGGCCTCCCAGGTGTCGAACAAGGATCCCGTGGACAGGTGCAGAAGATCTTGAAGCTTGGAGACAGTGAGCTCCTAACGGTAATCGACGTTCGGAAAAGCCCAAACGGAATCGACGACACGGTCTGGGCGCAGCGAGCATGGACTTTCCAGGAGCGCGTCTTGTCCAACAGGTTGTTGGTCTTCTCGGAAAATCAAGTTTACTGGAGCTGTCGTGCGGCAACGCACTCGGAAGAGAGGGCCCTGGAAGCTGTAGAGGACATTAATCGACTCCACTTGGCATTCCCTCAGAAACCTTCTAGCGATTTGTCTTGGGAATTCCTGCAGCGAGACGAGTATTGCAGTCTTTATGACGACCTCATCGAAAGTTACAGAGAACGACGCTTGTCCTACCAAACTGATATCCTGAACGCATTTAATGGCGTCACCGAAATCCTTGCAGCAGTT